>JAKTRO010000091.1:0-28618 GCA_030579755.1 Entelexis gropengiesseri | reverse complement strand
GGCGGCGGGCCGGCAAACCGCTCGCGCAGCACCGCGGCAAGCACCGACGCCTGGGGCTGGCGGTACTCCATGGCGCGCCGCCCGAGCCGCAGAAACTCGGCGTACATCTCTCCAAACACCACGGGCAATATATTTTGCTCGGCTCTGGTCAATTAGTGTCGCCGAGCGGTGCGCCAGGGTCAGGGCCTGCCACAACCCGCCCGGCTCACAATACTCATAGTATGGTTTCATAATATGTTGTTGGTGTTTATTTTAAATTAGCTTAAGCAAGGAACGCCTGGGGGAACTGCTCGAACTTGTTCTCGAGCGGGCCGTTGCGGTCAAGGAACTTGACGTACGCGCCGTCGTTGATCACCTCGCCGGCCTGCACGCGGCCAAGGTACTCCTCGCGGTTCAGCGGCGTGAAGCCCCACTTCTTCGAGATGATGATCTTCTGCTGGCCAGGGAACTTGTACTGGCAGCGGCGCAGCGCCTCAATGACAACCGCCTTGTTCGAGTCCTTGGTGCGGATCGAAATGAGAATCTGGCCAATGTCGACGCGGGCAGCAAGACCGGCGGGCTTGCCCCAAGCACCACGCATACCCTGCTGCAGACGATCCGCGCCTGCGCACGACAACATCTTGTTGATACGCAGAACGTGGAACGGGTGCACGCGGATGCGCATGTGGAACGACTCACGGCCGCTCATCTTCGTGATGTACTTGTTGGCGGAAATGCGCGCCGCCTCCAGCGCCTCGCTGCTCAGCTGCTCCAGCTCGTTCGAAACAAGGTGGACGCACAGCGGGAACTCCTCAACCGAGGCGCGCTTGCGGCCAAGGTCGTACGAGCGGATCTTCGCGTCCGGCACGGCACGGTTGTAACGGCTCTTCGGGAAGGGCTTGTTCTTGCAGTAGCGGTAGCAGCGAGCAGGACGACGAGCCATCTTTACAACACTTCGGTTAGGAGAAGGTGGGAAATCTTCACTCAAATTATATAAAACTCGAACCTTCGCCACTGCTCACATCGCGCACGTGATATTCGTCAGCTCGCAGGCCCCGAAGCTCCTCTCTGCGGGTGAACCCTGCACGCATATGCGGTCAGCAACGCCTCCCGCGCTCACCGCCAGCGCTCTCTTTACTAAGATGACTCATAGTCCTATGCCCTAAGTGGGTTCCATTTCTGCTCGCGCTCTACAGAATCGTAGCAGCACATTGGTTTAGCAGAGGAGTATCAATGAGTCTACCATTTATTTACCATTGGTTTGATAGTATATTGTCAATGATGGATTGCTGAAATCTCGCTGAATGTTGCTGATGTTCTAGCTGGCGTTCAGTGAGATATCATCGAGTTTTCATTGAGTTTCCAATGAGCTTTCATTGGGCTCTCATTGATTGATGATATATCCCAGACACTATTGACGTCTGATGTGACATATATGTGACATAAATATGGGATTGAAGTGAGATACCGTTACTACAATGATGTCTTCCTCGGCACCCGATTGACTCAAGTGGGTGTTAACTCCGAACTAGCCTCAAACATGTACCAGCAGCCAGTGCTGTGCTCAAGCGAGTGAGTGGCTCCAAGGAAGCCTGTTATTAGTAGAAAATATAATATTATAATGCATAATTGAAAAAGTGTTTACTTCAGATCCACTCCCGCCACCGCTTCTTGTCCTTTGGCGGGTCAAGGTCCTCGCGTCGCCCCGAGACTAGATCAATCTCATCGGGTTTATTCCACTTCCACTGCTTGTAGTAGATCGCATACACAATGTAGATAACCAGCGAGGCGGGAAGCATAACATAGGCATCCACAAAGTCACCCGCGTTGAACGGAGAGAACGACGTCCACCCTTGCACTAGTGCTAGAAAGATGTTGGCCGCGAGGCCCAACAGTGGCAGCACTGGGAACCACAGGCTCTTGTACGGAAGCTCGTCCCGTGTGTGGCCTTGGATTCGCCACGCGCGCCGGAACCGCAGATGGCCTAGGGAAATACCGCCCCACACGATGAAAATGCACACTCCGCTCAGGTTCACAATGTAGTTGTAAGCCTGCGACGCACCCTGGCTCAGGTTCATGAGCGCCAGAAACGCAAACGCGTGTGAGAAAATCATCGCCGGAAATGGTACCCCGCGTCGGTCCGTCCATGCCATGATCTTCGGCAGGTTCCCGCTGTTCGCCATGTATAGCACCGTGCGCGTGCAGAAGAAAATACTCGCATTGATCCCGCTCAGCAGCACCACCAGCAAAAACGCATCGACTAAGTTGTAACCGCGCTGCCACCCGGCGTTTTGGATCGCTACCGTGAACGGCGACAGCAGCGCTTTTGACTGGCCCTCCGTTAGCTGTGGCGCGTTGTATGGGCACGTCATCCCAATGAACAATGCAGACCCCATGTATATCACGATAATCCGGATCATCACTTGGCGCACCGCCTTCGGAATCGCCTGCCCGGGGTTGCGGCTCTCGGTCGCAGTCACCCCAACCGCCTCCGTGCCAGCATAGAACGTCGAGCAGAACACGAACACCCGCGCAACGCCTCGAAAACCTGTGGCAAACGCTCCCGGGTCGTTCCAATAGTGAAACCCAAACGCAGGCCGGTTCTTCACCCCGCCGGAAACGTACACAATTGCGAAAATGAAGAAAGCAATCAGACCTATCAGCTTGACAAGCGCAATCCAATACTCACTCCACCCGAATGCAGATACACCAATGCTTTGGAACGCTGTGAAGGCTGCCCAGAATAGCAGAAATACACCATAATCTGGCATCCGATCGTGCGGGTCCCACGTACCGGGGCCCTTACTGAAAATAGACATCAGCGCTGTGTACTCGCTTGCCTGCACCATTGCGAAGCACAAGAAATAGTTCACAGATATCAGCGCACCAAAGGGTCGGTTCACAAACCGGTTCGCATGATCTAGAAACCCGCCACCCTCGGGGAAAATAGCCATTTCACCAATAGACTGCATCACGCCAGCAGTAATCAGCCCAATGCTGCCAAATCCAATAATCAGTGCTCCCGGGCCACCGTGAGCCAGCGCCTGCCCGGTTCCAACAATCAGCCCGGCGCCAATGATTCCAGCAAGCGCCATCATAGATACATGCTTCGTTTCGAGACCTCGCTTCACACCCGAGTCGGGATCAAACAACCCTTGGTCCGGCTCAGCTTGGGACTCCAATGAGCCGGCTTCTTTTTCAATTATATGACCGCCATCTTTGAACTTCTCGGCCGAGCCCGGTGGCGAATCCTGCGGCTGCGCAACAATTGCCTCGGGCTCCACCCGTCTTCCGAATTTAAATTGTGCCAATTTTAGCATCTACGCGCATCTCTCTCCCTGGCAAATTCTCTTTATAAGGTGCCCTGCTTATGGTCCGCCCGGCTGAAAATAATGTGTTGATCTACAGAGGTCACATGTGTTTGTGCTCTCTTATCCGGCGCTTCGTATCATCCCATGTGAGATGGTGACATAGCATGACGTGGGAGTAATATGCACGCCGATAGTCCGCTTGACTGGAGCCAAAAGCCTAACCTAACCCTCTGCGAGGTGATAACTTCCACCACGGAGGAGATAGCGGATGGCTCTTGCTAACTTCTACCACACAATCAGATAGCCCCGCCGGCTTAAATCGGACACGGCATTCGAGAACATCGCCCGTCATCGTTATCAGTTGCCGGCTGCGTAGTGCGAGCCCTCTTGCCCTGATCTCCCCGCACTTCCCGCTTGGGGAATTGACTCACACCCAGGCAAAAGCCTCTCGTGTGTCGCATTGAGGACCGGCCTCTCCGCGGAACCACCTCCGTCTTGACCCGGGGACTCTAACAGCTGGACGCACCCAATCATTTTTCTACGTCGCTTAGCTGAGCCCCAGTTATGATGTCTCGAGGGTAAGGGTCGCCTGCAGACTTGGGTCCCCATGTGCTGCAGCTTGCATGTCATGAGATTGCGGCACAATCCTGCAAATTGGCGCATACCTTCACCACACCCATTACCATGGGTGCGAAGTGGGTCAGGTCAATGTGGTCTCAATGCAGGATGGGCCGGGTGGGCGAGCCAGTTGCCAGCGCGCGGTTGCTCAAGTTCACCTATGTTGTATCAATAGTTCAAGCTATGTATCAATCCTTTATAAATATGTATTCGGTGCTCAGGCTCTTCTATCTCTTTCTCGTGAAAAAGCAACCCCAGGCTTATCCTGGGGTAAGCCTCCGATTTGGGGCCGAACAACGTACTTAGACGCGCCCACTGATACAGTTCGACGGCAGGCTCCAGTTCTCTTGGCAGGGTCCCCGGTCTTCTGTAGCTCGTAACCAGCCTGAGACGTGCCAAACCTGAGCAACTCGCATGAGTGTAGGCTGAAACTGACCTTAATATGTATCTCATCGAGGTCGTATTCGTTTAGATCGAATACAGAGGGCTTTCCGTGAGGCGGTGAGTAGCGCAGCTCGCTTCGGGACGTCTCCAGCGTCAGACCGAATAGCGAAAATATGATTTTCCTATCTGCAGGGTTAAGATTGTGCTCGTGGCGCGTAGCTTCCACGGTCAACAGTCTCATTCGACCCTGTTTAGCACGTAATAAGGACAGCTGAATCCGCGTCGCTCATCGCATCAGTCGACCTCGCTTTGCGCGATGCCTCATCTGGTAAGAGAAGCCCTCGAAGCGCACCCCTGAATCGGGTTAGCACTTCGCGAGGGATGTTCTATGTCTTGTTGCTGATACCGCCCCTGTTCAAACGTAACCTACAGCTGCATAGTGTGCTTACGTCTTCGTGTCTTGTTCTAAAGCCACTCGTTATGACACGTGAGGGATTATCCGAGGTGTTGAGTGAATCATTTCCCTTAGTAGCAAGGACCGACTGATCGTCTTCCCGATGCGCATCGCGGTCTGAGACACGATGAACTTGCCGTCTCTGACCGATAAGAATCCACGGTAAAAAAAAGAAATAAAAAAGGAGAACTGCAGCACCTTCTGTTCTCGTATGGTCTCCCACTACAATACTTGGTAAGGCCCTCAGGTGTTTAAATAGGACTGATCGGACGGGAAGTCTTGTATCCACCTGGGTTTGGCCGCAGCTGTTAGGTATTCGAAGATTTGTTTACATATCTTGTTGATTGATTCTGCCAATATAAAGCTCGGACCTTTCACTCATGAACCATCTAAGCGATGATGCTATGGCTGCTGCCTACCGGCAAGAGAGGGCATCGTTTTGCTGCTCCGGTATGATCTGTGAATAGTGAGTGGTAGTATGCTACGTTGGGTTGTGGTGAGAAAAGCACGCTCCTGCTGGTGTAAATGGGTGTTAAGCAGGTCGATTTGAAGCTGTTCTTTGTTAACTACGCATCTACTTAACGATACATCGACGGGTTATACGCCGAGGGAACGGTGTATCCACTCAGGCTCTGGTCGCCCGTCTTAGGAGGCAGCGGCGGCTTGGGTGGCACGGGCGGACCGCCCATTGCCTGGCGCTCTAGGCCTGAGTAGAATGATTTAGCCTGGTTGTATGAGTCGCGCAGTGCTAGCCATTGGTGGTACGCGATTCTGAATTTTTCCGTGAGCGCTTCGTTGGCTGCGGCGGCGTGCTCGCGGTCAGTGGCGACCTGCTTCGCCTGCGGCTGCTCGAGCACCTTCTTCCACTGCTCAACGGTCTCGTTCAGTACGACTTTTTGCAAGCGGATTGTTGCATCTATGCGCCGGACGTATGGTTCGAACTTTTCCAGCTCTGGCTTGAAAACAGTGTTCTCAATATCCTCGGAATGCTGGTTGCCAACAATTGCCTGTGTGATGTCGTCTTTGTGGGTCGCATCCCGCAGTTCCTTAACGGCGGTATTACGGCCTGTCATGATTTTCCGGAGCTTTACTACTGCGCCCGATACGTCTTCGAGCGACTTTCCAAAGTCTTGTGTGTCGTCGATGTCGAGGAGGCTGAGGCCCGATCCCTGCGCGGTGATCGCCTGGTCGATTTCGGCCGAATAGACGCGCGGCAGCGCGCGCGTATTTGCGAGCTGTGATAAGTCCCCGGCGATCTCTGCGTGGATGCGCTGGAGCTCTCGGTCCGACTTCGCGGCCATTACAAGCTTCTGCTTGATGTCTGGGCCAGCATCCGCGCGCAAAAGGGTCAGGATGCGCTGCCGCTGGTCTTCGAAGTCGATTTTGGCAGGGAGCGGCGGTGCGGACGCCACGATGAGCGACCATTCCGAGACCTCGGAGGGCACGCCCTTGAGTTCGTCGATGCTTGTGCGCTTGAGGCGCGATATCGAGGCGGGTAGATCCATGTACTCGAGCGCCGACGAGAGTTCGAAGTTCGCGATCTCGGTCTTCTCCTGCTGCGCGCGCAGCAGCTGCGCCTTGAGCTCGGAGTACATGCTGGCTTTCTCGTGGACGGCGACGGGCACGACACGAGCAAACAGGTCTTTGCCAATGATCTTTTTGGCCTCGTCGTGTGTGAACAGCGTGTCTAGCGTCTGCGGTCGCACCGCCTGGAGTCCGGTGATTTCGGGCGCCTCGGGTGGCACTCTATCGTGGTAGATCAGGTCGTTGTCACGCTCTAACGCCCGCGCCTTGCGTGATAGCTCCTCGGCCTCGACCTTCCCCGGCGCTAGGCGCTTTGCTTCGCGCAGATGGGCAATGGCGTCGCCGATTTTCTGGCCAGACTCGGCGACCTGCGCCTGGAACTCGTGCGCGTGCGACCACAGCAGCTTGCTTTTAGCTTCGCATGTCTTCACGTCTGCTTTCTCGGCCCAGCAGTCTTCCTCGTGCAGCTTCCGCAGCTGCTCGGCGCTGATGGCGTACAGCGACGCCGCCGACGACGCCAGCTTCGCCACCAGACCGCTGCCTTTCTTCGTGAACACCGCCATTTGATAGTAGCACTCCTGGCCCTGTGCGAGCATCAGCTTCGTCAACACGGCAAGTGTATTCGGCTGGAGCTCGACGCACGCCGCGTGCAGAAAGTTCGTGCTCACGGTCTCAAGAATCCCGGCCGCGCACGCGAATGCATGGCCCGCAGCCTTCGCAGCCTCTTGCGACTCAGTGCCATGCTCTCCGAGCTGCGTAAGAGACGCGGCTATGTTGTAGAGCACGCAGGCCTTCTCAAACGCAACCGAGCTCTGCTTGATCACCTCGTCGTCAAAGAGGTTCTTCCACGCGAACGAGCCGTGAAACGGGCGCAGCGTAACGTGCAGGCCGACGAGCTCGATTTGCCCGTAGTATCGGAACAGAAGGTCGCGCGTTTGCGCAGGGTTCGATCCGCCGCTGATTGCCTCGCGCATCTTGTCAAGGCTCTCGATTTCCCCTTGGAAATCAGCTGCCGAGCCGTACACCAGCGACAGCGCTGGATTTAGGTGCTCCGCCCACGTTGACGGCTCGGGTGCCTTCAATGGAAGCGTGATCATGCTCGGCATGGTGGCCGGGTTCGTCACGGATACCTGGTCGGGTCTGGTGGCGGGGCCAACAATGTTCAGCACACTGACCGGCGGCGCACCGCGTGAACGTATCGTCTGGGGTATGGTCACGTGGTGTGCTGTTGGCCACTGCGGGCCCCCTCCCCCGCTCGCTCACCTTCTTCCTGTATGTGACAATGCATTTTTGATGTCGAAATTCTTACTCAATTAGTATCAGGTCCTTGGTACTGGGCGTTTGGGCTTATTTTTATTGCTACGGGAGTCACTTTGGCTAGCGACGCTATCTAGCCAATAGTTTGCTTCAAGAGCCCCATTGGTCTCTAAGTTTGTGAACATGCTTGATTTGATTGTTGGCGCCTGTAAACTCTGCCCAGAATGTGTGTTTTTGGCAGCTTTTTCTCTGTCCGGGGTTTTTGCTGTCTAGACTGCGTACCTTGGTTAACTCTCGTAGGCAAATTATGTAAATCCACACTGAGGTTGGAACGATATCGAGCCGAAACACCGCTTTACAGCAATACCGGCAGAGAGAAAACACTCGAGGCTTGAGCATAGCATCTTTCACAAGCGTAGCATCACTACCGATATATATGACTCGTCGAGCTGCACCGACCTGCCACTAGCACACACAACGAATACAGCTGGAAACATTCGCCAACACGGGGCAGGGTAGGCCAACAACACATAGAAAGAAGGATTGCTTCACAGCGTATATCATAACCTGGACAGCGCATGCCACCGACTCGACAAGCCAGCTCTTGACGAGTATATTACGTACGTATCAGCATACACCAAGCCGCGGCCGTCAGAACCACAAGAAACATTAGGTCCATCCATAGATGGGAAGTGTCTAGATACCGACTCTGATTAACATAGAGGGATAAACTGCTCGCTTTATGGTGAGGCGCATTTCAATGCTTCCTCTGCTAGAACGTCAGAGAGGTATCAATGGACAAGGTTAGAAACGGAGAAATCCGAAGAATTCAATCTAAAATAGATCGAGGCTAGAAATATGAGAGTACACAGAGTCCATTCAGAAAATCGGATGAGAACTTGGAGTCAGTACCGCAACGCAGGCAGGCCCTCCTCCGTTATTACAGGGCTGATCACATCACCTAAGCACAGAGGAGCATTAGAAATTGATGAGTGTACAAAATTCATTTAGAAATTTGGACAAAAACTTGGTCTCACTAAGGTCGACTAGGGCGGGTCACTCATACCACATGATCGAAGACACGACTTAAGCGTAGCGGGCATTAGAAATTGATGAGTGTACAAAATTCATTTAGAAATATGGACGAAAAGTTGGTTTCACTAAGGACGACTAGGGCGGGGGCCGCTCATACCACATGATCAAGGATACCACTTAAGCGTAGCGGGGTATTAGAAATTGATGAGTGTACAAAGTTCATTTAGAAATTTGGACGAAAAGTTGGTTTCACTAAAGACAACTAGGGCGGGGGCCGCTCATACCACATGATCAAGGATACCACTTAAGCTTAGAGAGAGGTATTAGAAATTGATGAGTGTACAAAATTCATTTAGAAATTTGGACGAAAATGTGGTTTCACTAAGGACAACTAGGGCGGGGGTCATGTATATCACATGACGAATCTCACCGCTAAAGAGCAGCGGGAAGCATTAGAAATAGATGAGTGTACAAAATTCATTTAGAAATTTGGACGAATGCTTGGTGTAAGATGGACGACTAGGGCGGGGGTCACTCATACCACATGATCAAGGATACCACTTAAGCGTAGTATTAGAAATTGATGAGTGTACAAAATTCATTTAGAAATTTGGACGAAAAGGTGGTTTCACTAAGGACAGCTAGGGCGGGGGTCACTCATACCACATGATCAAGGATACCACTTAAGCTTAGAGGGAGGTATTAGAAATTGATGAGTGTACAAAATTCATTTAGAATTTTGGACGAAAACTTGGATTCACTAGGATAAACAGGGCTGGGGCTGATCATACCACATGACCAAGGATACTATTTCAGCTTAAAGAAGCTAAAGATCATTTAGAAAGTATTAATAAAGCGCTCGCATCATGGGCGAACTAGTTTCATTGCCTTCTACGTTAGACAAAAACCTGGATCCGCTAGGACAACTAGGGCGGGGATCACCTGAATCACATGACAAGCTGCACCATTTAAGCCTCGAGTTGAAGCATTATAAATGGCTGAGTGTACAAATGTCATTTAGAAATTTGGATGAAAGCTTGGTGTAGGATGGACGACAAGGGCGGAGGGTTACGCAACCACATGACCAATAGTGCTACTTAAGCCGTACGAATTAAGCATTAGAAATGGGCGAGTGCACAAATTCCAGTTAGATGTTTCAACGAAAAAGGTAGTGGGTGGAACCAGCAAAAGCAGGCAGGAGTATCACACGACGAGTGACAACACTTAACCGTGGAATTGCGTTAGAAATAGATGTTTTCTAGAGCCACCACAACCGTACGTCGGCTACAGTAGCACCAAGACCAAGTTTCGGGAATAATAGCGATACAGGGATACAAGGACACAAGAGTATAGAGGGCATATCAGTAGATTGGAAGCAAGGCATTAACAATCAACCTTCCTCCTGGAGCCACATATAAAGCACGAAGGCAGATCTCGCATTAAACATTTGGGCGCTCACGATAGGGTACCCTCGTGACGAGATCGTCCACTTGGGCACGAGAGGCAAGCAATTATCTATACGTATGCCCGATTCAAATACTAGAGCGTAATCACGATCATATAAAAAGAGGGATGGGAGTAAACAGTCTAAAGTGCCTAGCAGAGTGAATGCCTCCTCTCACTCCTAGCGGCAGAGGAAATGAGTACACAGACGGGTGAGGAAGGCGGGGCCCCTCAAGGAAGATGAATCATGTCGCACCAAAGCTATGCCACCCCAATTATGCGTTTAATGCAGGGAGCATCCATCTGGCCCACCGTAAGATGCCAAAGGATGCAACTCGTGCGGCATAGGCTCTGGTGAATAGCAGGTGCCCCACGAAGCCTCATTTTGCCCAAAAAGCCTTGCTTCAACCCCTATGCGACTATGAAAGACAGCCAGAACCGCCTGTCGGAGCTACGTGCCACGTCTTCTGGACCGCATTGCGTCTATGCTTTTCTCCCCGTGGTTTGGCCAGCTTACTGTGCTGCAGCTTCTAGCCTTATGTATCCGATGGCGCGCGACTAAAAAAGCCATCAACTCTACCCCCTCTAGCCATAATTCCAGCCTATGAGCCACTCAGGCCCACTCATTGCGGCCGTAGATCCCTTCATTAAACAGGAGAGAAAAAAGCGCTGTTGAGCTCGAGAACCAAGAGCTGGTAAGCGGCTTCATCTTCGATGAGCGAGCCACTACTTAAAAAACACAGGCAGCATTTCAATAGCCGATGCCTCGCGGCTAGACACAGAATGAATGCATGTATTGTGAGTAGCCAGACAGGGGAAGAAAAGTAAAGCCAGCGCAGCTCCAGTTTGTTGAAGGAATCGAGTCGAACAAAGGTCATAAGAAAGAGAAAATGTTTCGCTGTTAACTAAGTGGAAGATACGTAACTTCGAAGTGTGGCATAGAAACTCGGTATGCCAACGCCCGATCTTTCCGCTGGCCGCAGCATTCTAGCAGTAGATGATTCAGAGATATATCGTTAAGTTTTGCTACAAACACTAGAAAAGTTGAAGATCACTACGACATTGTCACTCAAGAGCTCTGTCTCCGTCTCTCGGCATGACCCGGGCGGCCGGTACAATTTATACTCTGCCTGGGTTGTAAACACCTCATATCAATTGATTGGGATTACCTGTACGTCAAGACTCGCCCGTCACTAACGCGTTGATGAAACATATCTCAGGATTGAGTTATCGCTTCAACTAAATGGATTGATACTAATGTCTCATCCGCGCTGTTCCATGATTCACCGCCCGAACCGCCCGAGTCGTTTTGGTTGTTATCAATTATAGCTGAGCATGTTCGCGAATTGTGTCCAGGCTGGCCACACGATCGACAATGCCTCTCCTTTTTTGAGCTTTTTTCGGGTGCTTCGAGTCTCCGAGTTAGTTGCTTTATTGCCTCACTCATGAGAAGAGGCAGGTCATTGTTCTCGCGTGGTCCATGGCGTCTGTTGGTCTCATTTGCTTTCTGAAGCTCTCGAATCTGATCTTGCATTAAGACCTAATTTTCGCACAAAACATCGTTGTGTTTACCCAGTTCACCAAACGCTTCGGTAGCTTTCGTCGGAGACTTATTTTGCTGATCGCGTATCTGTCTGTCGGACGTGGTGGTAATACGGCTCACACCCTTGGTCGAAGCAGTGGGGTTCGCCGCTCGAGAAGCAGACGAAGTAGACTCGGGTGCGCTCGGAGGTTCACGATTCGAAGGAGCTTTGACTTCATGGTTAAAGTTTCGGCGACCGTTCTTACCCCGAGATTCTTGTCGGGACAGCTTGTTGGCATTGGTGCTCTCTTGAGATGTACCCGAACTGTTTGTGTCTGAAACCTTAGCAGGTCTAAGCACAAAACCGGCAATATCAGGCGCTCGAAACCGCGCACACACTTGACGGACAGTCTTAAACCTGGGATGGGCAGGTCGAAACTCAGGTGAGTACATGGTAAACAGAGGAGCGTACACGCTCACCCAAATTTGCTGCGCAAAATGCCTGCTAAAACTAGCATCAGTTACATTTCCAGGATACCAGTAGAGCCCAGAGTTCCTCACGTTCAACATAAGACATCACAGTTTTAGGCTTTGTGACAGCTGGGAACTGTACCGGAACAGCAAAAGTTGCTGAGGGGTTTGCTACAGGTGGCGTGACGTGCTTCGCCAAGAGCGTAAGAATCTCATCAGGACTATCCGGCCAAACATCACTGTGGTGATCAAAGGTCGGTGAGATCAGAGCAATAATTTGACCTCCACACTCTGTTACGGTGTTCGCAACATTGGAGTCTTTAAGAGATTCAGGATCGGGACAGAGTAGCCAACGTAAGGTGGATCTCGAGTTGAAAAGTTTACGAACTGCACGAACAAAGTGGAACAAGTCCGCATTGGTCTTCGGCTTGCGAATACCTTGCAAGGCATGAGAGCAGTAGTTAACAGTTCTGGTTTGATTGAGATCAGCAGGAGGACTCAAGTACAACGGTTTGAGGTTGGAAAGAGTCGGCAAAGCTGTGGTAGCTTCTTGAGATGCATCAGAGAACACAGAGTTCTCTTCGTCACCTGAGGACAAGTCTTGATCATTCGGATCTTGATTCGAAGCCATGTTGCGTGCTGCAGCGGCTTGGGAGCGAGTCGTTGTCATGAGGGTGAAGAAACCATGAACAACTCAAGCATCCACCTTTAATAATGTTTCCCTGAATCAAGGAGTTACATTCCAGGAGAATGCAGGGGTAAAAGGTTTCATGCAGTAACGTAGAAGCCAATGAAACGAGTTCGGCCTATATGCGAGCGCTTTATTATTACCTTATGTAACTTCCTCATAGTTAATGTGATAACCATCGTCATCATCAGCATGATAGCTGCGACAACTAATGCGCCCTTTGATGTATCACCCTCTCTAAGCAGCTCTCCACCGCCAGGATCATATTTCGATGAATGTAATGATCTCTGCTGCTCTCCTCCCTCGCTTCCGGTTCAATTCAGGCCGTAACTAGGAGTGTGTTACCTACTGTATTAATAACGCGCTCGCATTACGGCCGAACTCGTTTCATTGCCTTATATAAGTTAACCCTGCAGGCACTGACACATTAAATGCAAGATCGTGTGCATTGAAGCGAGATCCACAGATGTGTTGAAGTGTCGGGTGCCTTGCTCCCAGCCTAATGGTGCGGTAAGAAAATATCTGATGATCACAGGCTTCTGGGCCACGACATTAGATGGGCCATGTTCTCGCATAGCGCTGCGTGAGATTCTGATTACTAAGAGGCTCAGCCGCACATAGCCGCCCATGGTCGACTGCAAGGCATAGATAAATTGGGCATCGAACGGCCATCGAACGGCCCTCACCACTCGTGCAGGAGCGAGCGAATAATGAGACTGGCACTTCGTTCAAAGCCACCAGGTAGTCTTACTCCTGGATAAATAAGCCATATCGTGGAGAATTAGGTGCGGGTGCTTGTAGCCCTGAAGAGGAGGGCTGCGGTGTCGAGATTCTAAAAATGCATTTTTGGACGGCCTGGGACGAAGGCCTGACAAAATCAACTATGTATATGGCTGCTTCAGGCTTTGGAAAGCAATCTTATCAAGATCGCGCGTATCCAGCCGAAGATGTGGATAACCTCTGTATCGGTGCCTTGCTTGCTCGCTTATCATTCCAATCTACTGTCCTGCGGATCTAAAGCATCCGCCCATAGAAGGAGACACGAATAAGCCTATGGCTGATTCTATAGGGGGCGTTTCGTGGAATCTTCGGCTCAAAACCGGGCTCTCCTTATCTCGCATCTTCGAATCGTCAATGACGCAATGGGTTACTAGATTCCGCTTGCTGAAGGCTCCTCTTCAGTGCTCTAAACCGAACTTACACGTCGTCGTCCCACCAGTACCTTATCTCTAACGTAGAGATAAAAGAAATGATACCGTGTATCTGGGAGTTTGTTCAAGCACAGCGTCACATCGCGCGATAAGCCTACACTTTAAAACATTAACGATCTTTCTCTATTATATTTGGTAAAATCTGTTATAATTTTCTATCCGCTGCTACTAACCTGACCGAGCTCCAGCTTACGGCAGCTTCAGAGATGGTATGCGGAGCCCAGCTCCGGAGCCAGACCCGGAGCTCGGAAAGCCAGGGTTGAGAATGAGGGCACGGGTTCTGGAGGCAGATCGGAACTAGGAAATCAGGGTTTATCAGGGTTGAGTATACGGGCAAGGGCTCTGGAGCCAGGCTCGGAACTAGGAAGTCAGGGTTGGTCAGGGTTGAGTATCCGGGCAAGGATCTGTTCAGAACAACTACCAATGATGCGTCTGTATTTGATGACTAACAAGCATGTGTGATTAAATAAAAGTACAAAATAAATAAATTTAAAAACCCTGGAGTAACTGTAATCAAAGGTTAATAAGCTTCAAAATAGATGTATTGGCCGTATCGTGTAGCATTACCGTGGTGCTATTGACAGTATCATGAGGTTTTGGTTGTCTACAAACCTGTTCTATTATCCTTATCGTGCGCCTTTTAGACGTATCATGCGTTGTCTTCATGACAGTACCATGTTCCTATCGCCGTATCTTGGAGAAAGGCTCAAATGTCAGAGGTGGTGGTAATGTGACCTTGGACTAGGGTCAGCAAAGACCATGCTCCGACGACCGGACGTAGGTTACGGCGACGTCTGGGACCTAAATTCCGAACTCAGGAGGTTCTAGGGACCTTCTAGAAGATTAAAATCAGATAAAGGCTACATACACTGAGCTAAACTACTTATACCATAGATGAGTCATATCGTCCCGTATGGTGATGTAATCCTCACGTGAAAGTTCTCTCTGACATCAAATTTTGGAAACAACTTCTGACTTCATGCTGAAAAGCTAATGTAGAGGAGGCATTGGAACGAGTTCGGCCATGGTGCGATTGTATTATTAGCGCCTTATGTAATGTTCTCATGGTTAATTGATGAACAATCACCATCATCATCAGCATGATAATAATCATTAACGTCCAAATGGCACAGATTTGGTTGAGGAGAATATTCAAAAGGCAGTTGAGCTTTATAATAGGACGGGAAAATACAATGCCATTGAAGCAGCGAATAATCGCAAAATTTCTGTCACCATTGCCAGCGGGGCTGAGAGGTATCCAGGAAACAAGCCCAAGTAGCGAAGTACCGACGTAACGAGAGGAAAAAAAGGAGCTAACACGCTTCATTGTTGAAATGGATGATAGTGGATATCCTCTGTCGTACGGTTTGATCAAACAAGCTGCGGACGATATTTTGAGGCCCAAGAAATTGCCGCCTGTGGGGCGAAAATGGGCTCGACATTTCGTAGATAGGACAGAGGGCCCCAAGAAGAAGTGGGCTAAGTCCATGGAGTATAAGCCATGGTTCAACCGCTTCCTGGATCTTAAGTCACAGTATGAAGTTTCCGATTCCAATGTTGACAGTTTGTACCACTCTCTCTGTGTAGCCCTCTGTCGCCAGGAACATCTTTCGATGGATGTAATGATCTCTAATGATCTCTGCTGCTCTCCTCCCTCGCTTCCGATTCAATTCAGCCGGGAGTTATTAAGACGTTATGTAATCCGTTAGTAGTTTCCTCACATCATGGCCGAACTCGTTCCATTGCCTCCTACGTTACTTTTAGGAGGTTCATAAGATAATTCGGTGAAATTTTAAATACCTTTCACATACCTGAAAATGGTAGGGAGCTGCTAGGGTCTATTATAAGCTGCGATGGCTCTGGAATGTCCCTTGTTGGCTCATGTTGAGTCGTAGATCTAGGACACGTGCGCGCGCCATGGCCAGTTCTACGGCACACCTTGCAACGACGTACTCTCGAGCTAGAAGATGTCTGCTGGGTCCTCAAACGCCGTAACTGGATAACCACTGCATATACGTACCCCTCGACGATGACAAAGTTTCGGTGATATAAACCATCAAGATGCGAGACTTGATTAACTGATACAAGATGCGAACTTAAAAACGGTGAAAGTGCGAAGCAAGCCATCAACTCGAATCTCCCCTCTATGTGCCCCAAACCATCCTATCGGTCAAATCTCATTTCTTTATATACCTGGAAACGTAAGATAGACGCGCTTAAGGCGCCCGACGCCATATCGACGCAAATCACCAGATATGTAACGTATTTGAGGAGGTAAAGGCGAGCGGCAATGCTCTCGATTGATATTACGGATAAATAACTGAAGTATCATCAGCCTTTGGCTTGATGACGGGTGATTCGAGTCTCCGGGCTTCCTCACTTATGAGTAGAGACTAAAAGGAGATCCATTGTTCACGCGCAGTCCATGGCGCCTGTTGGTCTTTTCCTCATTTGCTTTCTGAAGCCCTCGAATCTGCCTTTGCATTAAAACCTGATTTCTATGCAAGCAGAGATGTGTTTACTCAGTTAACTAAACGCTTCGGTAGCTTTCGTCGGAGACTTTACTCTGCTGATCGCGTATCTGTCGATGATGAGCGTGCTTCGTAATTAGACCTATTCACCCTGAACAGTGAAAAATGGTAAGTCATATACAGCTGCAGCCTCGCCCATGCTAGAATTCTTGGCATAGATGGCCTAAACGGCCATGGATAAGCGCGCCTTGCGAGGTGTTTACGACATTCACTTGGATGCCAACTGATAATGAACCTGAGATCTGCTTCATCAACGCGTTGGAGAAGCTCTGCTCGCAAAGTGACCCGCATGAAGGGGTGACCAGTTTACCTGTTATTTACGTCAGGCTCGTTTGTATCAACTAAAGAGGCCACAGCGGGTACATACTTCTTAGTCTATTGTAATATGGCGGCACAAAAGCAATTTCGTAAAGCATGGAGCATGTATGCCAATGCGAATTTGTACTTGGCGGCGTCCCTCGCGCTCACCGTAAGGTATGACGTCAAATCGCTCATACACGGTTGAGAGCTTGCGGCCGCTTGGCAGACATTGGACGATAGGAGGCCAAGGCGGAGCTCATCAGGAAGCGCAAACATGACCTCGGAACGATGAGCCTGCATAGCTGCTCTGAGCTCAATTGAAAATCGTCGAGATTTCTAGTCACGGTAGAAGATCAACCTTCGATCGCCCACAAGATCCGAGAGATGTCTGGATGGAGCTCGACGACTCTCGTTCGGCGCACCCATTCCACCTCCAAGAGACCCATTACAAGATGGTTTAGGCCATAACTTGTCAAAAGGGCTACTAATCCAAACAATCGATGTCGAATTTTGGATTCGAGACCAGTAGTGGTCTTTGTTAGCTTGAATATTGCCGTGATATCCAACTTGACTCTTTCTAAATCTTTATGCAAAGAGGGGCTTGCATTCGCGGCCTTTTGGTCAAGCTGAACAGTGAAAGAGGCCAGCTGGAGGGTATGCAGACTCGAGCTCATCACCAGCCTGCGGAAAGAAGTAGAGCGAGACTCTGTCACGCCACTTCGTTGGGCATTGTCGCTGTTTGTAGAGGGGATACCTTTAGCGATAGATCCTGAATTGCTGATCACTGACACAGGTCGAGACGACGCCGTCCACGCTAACCAATCTTGAGCAACAGTACTATCACCATCAGCATTAAATAGAGGGTCCTGGTCGATCGAAAAACGAGAACCACGCTGTCCCACAATGACGGAGTCTCTACTCTTTTCTCTGGGCGGTGGACTCAGGGGCTTATCCTCAATGGGCTTGGCCCTTTTTTGGAACATCGCTGTGTCTTCAAGATCCACAAACGGAGTAAATCCGGTGGTGCTGAGCTTTGGAGTTGCGTCATTATCATATTCTGAAGGCGATTCGAGAGCTCTTATAGCGTGAGAGTTCTCAGGGACCACCGATAGGCTCTTATCCGAAGGGTTTGAAGCAGCCATACTCCACTGGCTTTTGTCATTCCGGACAATATAGCTTCCGAGCCTTACGAGAGACGTTTCACGCAGATCAGGATATACGCCGCCTTTAGATACTTCACTCAGCTTTGAACCGAAACTTGTGGCTTGAACAAGTGAAGCTAAATAGGAGAAATCCTCATCGTCGCCTGCTTCCATTGTGGTGTTTCCGGAAACATATGAGCTATCCTCCGTGAGGGAATTATCCAGCGAAGTAATCGTGCCCATGGAGGAAAGCGTATCCCCTCGGAGCCTGTGAATTTGGCCACTACTCTGGCTTGCCACAGAGCGGCCATGGCCTTCTTCTTGCAGTTTCGGGAATGTGCGACCAGCGCTGTGGTTGTAGAGCAGGGAGCTGCTTCTATCGAGAAATGCCCCTATTTGAATACTCTCAGAGTTTGCGGCAGAGTTTGCGGCAGAGTGAGATGAGGCGGATATCGAGTGCGTCGCTCCGGGAGCATCGTTAGAACTGTCTGTCGCTGAGCTGAGTGAAGCATCGTCCCTACGTCCATGTGACAGCTGGTGATACCATAGATCGACGTCACGCTGTTCCGCTTCCTCTTCGGAATCCGGGGTCTCGCTGACTGTGACAAAACTTCTCGACGAGTGGAATTCCTCCGAGTCCATGCTGGGCGTTGCTCTGAGAGCATTCTCATTTGTTGATGGATCACGAGCTTCGTCACGGACCGTGCTTTCCACAGTGCCTGGGATCTTTCGCAATCCCCTCTGCGGGCTGCTGGCGGTAGGGTTAGCCGCAGCCATAGTGGGGATAGCATTAGCTGTGGGCACTGAGGAATTCTTGTCTGTGATTCCCAGTCCCACATTGATGCTTCGTCGATGTCCTACACTTCTCTGATCTTTGGGTTTCGATGCCCACTCGATTAAGCGGGTTGTGGCTGACGTATTTGCCTCGACAATTGGGTTGAGCGAGGATTTGTTTTGAGACGACACAGACAGTGTGAGAAGGTAAGCGATTTCGCTAATTACCAATGCCTGCAGTTCTTGCTTGGGAACTTCGTATGACGCTGCATAACCAAGCTTAGAGCAGATATTAACAACCACAATATCTTCATGTTCGTGCTTTTGCAAGTGGAGCGAGACAGCACCCACCAAGTCAAATTTGGCAAGCGTGTCATCGTTGACATCTATATTCAAAAACAACGCTACGTTTGTCCTATTCACCTCTTCATGGTATCCTTGAAGCTCTTGCACAGTTGAGAAAAGTGTTGTTTCTGGCCTCTGGACTTTGAATAAGTGGAAAGGCTGGGTTTTGGTGATAATCTTCGCCTTTGCGAGCAGGGAGACAAGATGGTGCGCGTCGCTATCGGGCTGGACAAGCTTGTAGGACCCATATATTCGAGAGGACCATACAAACAGGTGTGTGTTGTCAGTATAAGATGCAAAGTGAACATCAAGTATAGGGACCCAAGATATGACCTTCAATGGGGGGATATTCCTATCCAGGGGGGCCTCATTGAGCATAGCATGCATTAGCATGTCACCAACAGATGGTATATGTAGACCGCTCAGTGAGGTTGCTGGAATAGGCTCACTAGGTTGACAAACGACAAGAGCATCGGTAAACATGATGAAAACCGTGTGCAGCTGGCGAACAGACTCATTAGGCTCGAGGATATCGACTGCGTCAAAGATCGTGACCACTCGTCTGTTTATCCAACCATACTCTAGCTCTGATGGCCAGTCCGAGGCGATTTCGCCAAGAAGCTTGCCCGTAGAGGTAAAAACGCGTCGATCGTAACCAGCCTCGCCAAGGTCTGTAGATCTCCCAAACGCATCGATGGTGCTAGAGGCAACGGCGTGAAATTCATCTACTTGAGGTTTCTGCTCGGGAGGCCACTGCTTTGTCCGGACAAGGCGGTCCAAGACTAACTTTACCTTGGTCAAATGTAGCGACATCTGCACAACGCTCTCAACAATAGCGTGATTACTTTTCAAGTACTCTCCTACCTCAGGAGCTTCGGACAGCAATTCGTTGAGGGAAGCTTGAAACTTCTGAGTAGCGGCCTCGTGTCGCATGCAAGCTCTGAAGAAGTACGGGATCGTTGTGCCGCATGCGCGCATTACTTCGAAGGCGCCAAGTGGTAGCGCGCTCCGAAGAGCCTCGTAAAACAAGTTATTAACGCGGAAGAGCTCGTCAATCGTTGGCGGGAAAACGGTGTTGAGGCGGGCAATTGTAATACCTGAAAAGCGGTTCTTCAAAACTTCAACACGAAGCGGTATCAGTGCTGTTTGGAGGAGGTCTAGGATGTCGCTGCGCGCGTGCGCCTGTAACAAATAAAGCTCTTCGCATATATCCTGAACAATTTGGGGCTCTGCGTCGAGAGAATGGCCTAAAGCATCAACAGGGGGCACATACATTTTCTCGGTTGGCTCTGGTGAGTACTCGCTGAGCGGATCGAAAAGCTGCTCAAGCTGTTCACCGAGAAGGTATACGAGCTCATTGTTCTGCTCAATGGTGTTGTCGGAGTCCTCATAAACAACGTCCATCACCGACACAGGGATTGATTTGGGGGCAATAAGTCCCGCATCAAGCAGCCGCGAGCCAATAGAGGCCGGATGTTTACCGTGAAGCAGGCGGAACCGACTGCCAAGCACTCCTGCCCGACTCTCGTCATAGGAACCCTGGAGGTGGTCTCTCAGCGGCCTATCCATCGTCGCGTACGTGCGCAGAGCAGCTATAGCGAGTGCGCGGCGTACAGGGGACTCTGTGTGGGCCGGTGCGAGGCCTCGCACAGCGCCAAAATAGCGCGATGCGCGGTCGAGAGTCATGTCCACGTACCCCGACGTGCCGTGCGCACCAAGCAGAATGACGCTGAGCTTCGGGACGCCTCGTCGCGCGCGGTAGACCACGGCAAGCACGCTGCCGAGGACAGGGTCCTCGGCGGTCATGTAGACGGCGTCTCCGGCACTGTTGATAGGGAATTCCGTAGAGTACGGGGCATTGGAGTCCACCGTAAAACTCATGTCCGATAAGCGCGAGGTGTGTTCCTGCGTGAGCCTGCCCGACTGTTTCAGGATGCAAGGAGGTGGTGTTTCACGGATGGTGTTGACTATGCGGGTGGGTGCGTCGGGACAAGGGGTTGAACCCCTGCCGCAAATTAGGACGCGTCGGCTGGGTAGCTGTCCGACGTTCTCGGTTGACGGCCTAACCCTAAAACACAGCGAGCCGCGGTGAACAACAATAAGCACAGGCGAAGTCACAAAGCAGCGGACGGGGTGTGCCGGAAATGCAGGTCACGACGCGCATAAACCCCGAGCAGCGCTGGCAGCTCTTGCAGCTTACCCCGAAGCTCGAGCAAAGCCTCAAAAACGGCGAGCTCACGCTCAAAAGCGATGGCACTAGCGTTTTCGTGTGTACGCAGGACTCGACGCACTATGTGCGGTTGCTCAAGCAGTCCAACACGCTAATGCTTACCGCTGCCACAGCTGATGGGCTCCAGGCATTTGCAGCGCCCACGGAAATGCTTGAGACAGTACAAACACCTGGCTCAGTTAAATGGGAGCTTGTCCCCGTTTACAGCGGTATACATGCGTCGGTGCCGCCTGCGGAGCCGATTGAACTGGCATGTTCGATTGATGAGTACCGGAAGCTGAGTCGCGAGAAGCCAGTTGTGGAGCTCAATGGCGGCACGTACGTGGTTTCTCCCGACGTGGTGCACGACGTGCTGGTCGAGGTTGTGTCGAGCATGGTCGAAGCCGGTGATCTAGATTTGAAATCACCGATCAATGAGGTCAAGCTGCAAATCGATGAGCCGCTGGAGGTCGTACTCGCGGTGTACAATATGTTTTTAAGCCGGGACACTGAAGCAGCGAGCCTGGACATTGCCAAAATGGCACGCTGGACAGGCACTTACATTCTCAAAAGGTATCCACAGGGCATTGCAGTACCAGAATTTGTACGTGAGTGGTCGCAAGACCTCCCCGTCCGGATAAAGACGAACGTTGGTGACCTGGTTGGGGCGGTAGAGACGCGGCCCAGAGTTTTGAGGCACGTCGACCGGGCCGCGCTTGCTGGCGAGCCGCGGGATCGATTCGCACAGCTATTCCGCGTGAAGCGGGAGTGGCTGATGAGCGATATAGAGCCCTTTGTGGAAGACCTCGTGCCGTTAACGCAGAAGCTTGAGAACTGGATTCTGAAGTACGCCCGCAAGACCCGCAAAGGCAAAGACTTCGTAGTATCGGCACGCAAACTGTGAGCTTATACTGGAATCGTGCAAAGTCATTAATCATGCTATGTCTCATGTTCTGTTCTATTCTAATGCTACTGTCGCCAATGCGTCACCATTGAAGCTCATTGCAACAAGCTCGTAGATTCCGAGAAACACCGAGCCACCTGCGCTTATCCACAGCGTGCGGGGCACAACGCCACGGAAGAACGCCGGCGCACCCTCGCGCGCGACCTCGCGGAACACGGTGACGACATTCGCTCCCTTACGATCAAGCATAAGGCGCGTCTTCAGCACGTCAAGTGGGGTTGTTGCCGCGGCAGCCACGCCGCCCGCGACGCTTCCGCAGATTGCCCCAATATAGGGCCGATCCTTGGCGCGCAAGACCTTCTTCAGCTTCTCGTAAAGCGGGAACTGAATGGCGGTGAACGGGATCTCACGCATGAGCGTTGTAAAGTAGCCCCGATAGAGGCCGCGGAAAACGCCTTGGCCATTTGACCCGCGCAAAATGGCAAGGAGCGCTTGGGAGCTACGCTGATACTGGCCCGTTTGGACGCGCTGCTTAACTACCTCGGAGGGAACGCGGATGCTGCAAGCGGCAGTCTCGCCGAGGCTAGCGGCGGCCATGTGGGCGACCGGATCAGAGACCTTTCCGCTCAAGTACGCCTTTCCCTGGTCGTAACACACAAAAAAGACCGAGGCGCCAGGCGCCGACGCGACGATGGTAGATCCGATGCCGCTATAGACGCCGCGCCAGCCGCCGTTTGCGAAGAACCCGTTCTTGGCCTGCAGGCGGGTCTTCAGAGTATCTATAGGGAAGAAAACCAGGTCGACGCAGGTGCCGGCCATGGCGCCGGCGACCAGCGACGAGACAAACGTCATACTGAAATATGGGATATGTATGTGAGTTATGCAGGGCGGTTATCCATCACGTGAAAGCCGTTGAGTGGAGACCGCTCAGCGCGGACCGCCGGTTCAGATGGCGGGTTTGCAGATGGCGGGTTTGCAGATAGCAGATTGGAAGACAGCGGGACTCCTTACAGTATACTCCAAGAATTGTCGGCTTAGAGACGGAGCTTATGCATATACATACGCATTAACCTATGTTTCTCGGCAATTGTTGTGAATAAGTTATGTGAATAGAGGCGCGCTTCCTGTCAATCCAGCAGGGTCGGCCCGGCAGCGAAGCAGTGGCCAAACCGCTGCAGTGCACAGAAGCCGATGATCTCAGTGCGTGCCCGGCAGCGCAGCAGTTCGGCGCTGGAAGCTGTCCGTTCAGGTTATCTCCCAGACCTTGCCCTGAGGCTACCGCTTCCTTCTCAGGCGCTGCCCGAACCCCTTTATAAGCTCAGGCCTCCCCACAGTTTAACGGCAAAGCCCGCAATAGGTTCGCAGTAAGCTCTTAGCCCAGTTTGTTGCAGAATGCCGATTGAATTGACGGAGACGCCCTCGGCGGGCTCTGCGCTGGACAGGATCAAGCGCTGGAAGCCCTACATCATTGGCGCCACGGCGGCGCTGGTACTGCTTGGCATGACGAGCTACGCCGTGTCGGCGCAGCATGCGGTGACGGGCCCGCACCGCGGCTCGGACGCCCCGTCGATGCAGTGCGCCCAGGCCGCGCGCATCTACCCGGACTTCGAGGCGGCCGGCGTGCGCAATTCCAGCGTGCTGACGTCGGAGAAATACCGCCGCGAGTCTGTCGAGCGGCTGGCCGGGGCGGTGCGGGTGCCGACGGTGTCGTACGACGACATGAGCTTCAACGTCACCGACGAGCCCCGGTTCGACGTGTTTGCCGAGCTCCACGCCTACCTGCACTCGACGTTCCCCCACGCCGCCAAGCACGCTGAGACCGTGAACACGTACGGTCTGCTGTACACGATTCCGGGGCGCGACACCGACGCGAAGCCGGTGCTGCTGATGGCGCACCAGGACGTGGTGCCGGTGCCCGAGGAGACGCTCGACCAGTGGGAGTACCCGCCGTTTGCGGCGCATTTCGACGCCGAGTTTCTCCACGGGCGCGGCGTTGCCGACACGAAGAACTCGCTGATCGCGATTCTCGAGGCGGTGGAGGAGCTGCTGGCCCAGGGCTGGGCGCCTGAGCGGCCGCTGCTGCTGGCGTTCGGGTTTGATGAGGAGATCTCCGGGTTCCGCGGCGCGCGCGAGCTTGCCCGCGAAATCGAGGCGCGCTACGGCCCCGAATCGATCGAGATGCTCATTGACGAGGGCGGGGGCCTCGCGAAGCAGTACGGCGCGTACTTCGCGATGCCCTCCGTGGCCGAGAAGGGCCGCGTCAACTTCAGGGTCACGCTCGACACCCCCGGCGGGCACTCGTCGATGCCGCCGGACCACACCGGCATCGGCATTGTCAGCGATCTGGTGACGCAGCTCGAGGGCGAGCCGCTGCCGGCGCGCCTGCCCACGGACACCGACGCGGTGATCCGCTCGTCGTTTGCGTGCGTCGGCCGCCACGCGCCGGACGTCCCGCAGCCGCTGAAGTCGGTGTTCGAGGGCCTGGGCTCGCCGTTCTTCGATGAGCAGCTTGTCGACTACATGGCTCAAGACCTCCAGCTGCGCACGCTGGTCGAGACGACCCAGGCCATCGACATCATCCACGGCGGCGTGAAGATCAACGCTCTGCCCGAGCAGGTCGTGTTCGAGACAAACTACCGCATCCGCCCCGGCTCGTCCATCGCCGAGGTCCGCGACCGCTTCCTGCGCCACGCCTCAACCGTCGCAACCACCTACGGCCTCTCCCTCAACTACTCGAACCCGTTTGCGGGCTCCGGCGAGCAGTCTGTCGTGGTGAAGCCGGGCAAGGAGTACCACGGCGCCATGCTTGTCGAGCTCACAGACTCGCTCGAGGTGGCCCCGATCTCCCCGTACTACAACTCCACCGACACCGACAGCACGTACTGGGACCTCATTGGCGCCACAACGAAGCACGTCCTCCAGGACGTGGCAGACGACTTCGAGGACCTCCCCGTCCACTCGGCGCCAATGCTGCTTGTCGGCAACACTGACACCGCGCACTACTGGAACCTCACGTCGAACATCTACCGCTACACGGCGTCGCTTCTAGAGGACATGCAGGAGTTCCACACCGTCGGCGAGCGCCTGCGGTTCCGCAGCCACATTTCCGCGGTGATTTTCTACTACGAGTTCCTGATCAACATTGACGCGAGCTGATCCTATCTCTCCTCTCCTAAAATCAATAATTTTCGCGCAACAACAGCCATCTCTAATCCCACATAACAGGCTGGTGGGGGCTCGTGCTGCCCTTCCCACATAGGAAGGTGCACCGGTCAGGCCCCACCACCCGCCGCGACCGCCAACCAGCAGAGGCCCAATTGATCATCAAAACCGCTTGCGGCTAGCTATCACTCCATGTACTCCCGAGAGCAAATCAGCAGCTGCATCAAGGCCAAGCTAGTCTGGACCCTGTTCGCCCAGCTGGGGCTCCTCTGCGGGATAGAGGGAGTGTATCTCGCCACGTTCTGGGGCATCGTCGACTTTGAAAAGGCGTACGGCAACCCGTCGATCTCGACGATTGGCCTCTCGACGTCAATGTACCCCATCATGGCCGCCGTGGGCGCATTAGTGGCGCTGCTCCTGGCGCGAGTTGTCTCGGACAACATGCTGCTTATTTGCGCGCTGTACACATGGCTCGCTGGCTACCTGCTTGGATCCATTGGGTTCGGACGAATGGGCCTCCTAATTGCCGGGCGCGCGTTGAAAGGGCTGGCAATTGGCGCGATCACCAGCGCGATCCCGGTGTATGCTGAGCGGGTTGCCGCAACCCGCCAGCGAGCGGCCCAGCTGCTCACGCTGTTCCAGGCAGCGGTGCCACTAGGAATTCTGCTTATGGCGCTGGTGGGCAAGCTGGTGGAGAGCAAAAGTTTCACTCTGCGGTGGGTTTACGTAGCAATTCCAGTATTTCCCGCGTGCCTGTTTGTGTTCTACATCCCCGGTGCACGGGCGCATGTCCAGCACCAGGGGGAGTACAGCACGAAGCAGCAGCTAAGCCAGCTGAAGAGCATCAAGGATGATTTCAAGCAGCTTGTACGATCGAAAGCCGTCGTGATGAGGTTTGTTGCCGCGTCGCTGGCACAGTGCGCCGGCCCGCTAACGGCGATTAACATTGTGTTCTACTACTCGTCCTCAATGGGCCAGCTGCTTGGCTTTGCACAGCGGGAGGCCGGGTTCATTGCAATTGGCTTGTATGGGTGCAACTTTGTCGGGACCGCGGTCTCATTGAGTTTCATCAACAAGCTTCCACGAATCGCAACACTGCGGTACTCGCTCTTGAGCATGGGGATTCTGCACTGTGCGGTGTTTGTGATGCTGCTTGTGCAGAGCCAGTGGCCCGAAAACGCCCTCTGGGGGTACTTAGCGATAGCACTACTGTTTTTGTTTGTTGTTGTGTTTTCGGTATTGTTTGCAGGGATTTCGCTCGTGTACACGAGCGAGGTAGTTGATCCGCGGTCGCGGGGGATAGCGATTGGACTTGCCACAGCAATTGGGTGGGTTGTCAACTTCACAGTTTCGATGGCGTCGCCGAGCGTGATGAAGCAAATTGGGTTCTATACATTTCTGGTGTTCACATACATATGCGTGGGGCTGTATGTTGCATTTGGGCTGATGCCGCGGCCGCACACGGTGCGAAGCAATTAACTCTCTTTGTTATCTACTCGGCTGGGCTCACAAACCCCACGGAAGCCGCCGGTTTGACCGGAGCTGGTATATATCTCAGTAGTTTAGGCTGGTGGTTAGGATGTTCGCCGCTGAGTCGCATAACAGCAGGAGCTTGCAATGGAACCCATATACTAAGGAGCTTGCAATAACCCCAATGGACTGATGTAGCATAACGAGTTGGGCTGTAGGCGAATGTTTTTGCAAGCTTTTGTGTTTATGGGCACTCATGTTTGCAACCTGTGCCTGTGTGTGGCCTGTGGTCACTAACACCTCCAGTCAAATGTGCCTATGGCTAATTGCGGATATGGTTGCTTCCGTTTGGGTCCGTACATATGTCTGGATTTAGATATGTTGAGCCTGATCTAGGCGCGAGCTGTAAGCCAGCAGCCGATCTTTAAGATGACATGGTATGCACAGTGCATTCCTTCAGGCACTGTCTACAATAAGGCCATCCAATGAATAGGTACGTTAGTCAAGCCATGGCGACTCCATGCAGTTAAATTACGCACCAATATTAGCGCGTGCAAATTTAGTGCACAGCCGACGTGAGCTTGAGCCCGGCGCCGGTATTCGCCCGGTGGCCGTACATGCAGCCGCACCCCATGCCCCCGGGCAAGAGCGGCTTAGGCTATAATTATAGCCCGGCCGGCAGGAGGGCCGGCGGTGGTGCTGGGGGTTGGGACGCGGGACGGCGGCGGCCCTAACCTCTGGGCTCATTGTAAAGAAAGGCAGGACTGTGTTGTCATCATCACCCACCCGGCTGAACCCGCAAGCCGCCAGACGGATCAGGAGCGGGGATTGCGGACTAGAGGATGGAGCATGACATGAGGATAGGCAAGAAGTACCGGCTCCTGCGGCAGATCGGAAAGGGGAGCTTTGGCGACATCTACCTCGGGGTGAACGTGATCAGCGGCGAGGAGGTTGCGGTGAAGCTGGAGAGCGTGCGGGCGCGCCACCCGCAGCTGGACTACGAAGCGCGGGTGTACAAGGTGCTGAGCGGAGGCATCGGGATTCCGTTTGTGCGGTGGTACGGCACGGAGCTCGAGTACAACGCGCTGGTGATTGATTTGCTAGGCCCGTCGCTGGAGGACCTGTTCAACTTCTGCAACCGGAAGTTCAGCTACAAGACGACGCTGCTGCTGGCGGACCAGCTGGTGTGCCGGCTGGAGTTCATCCACGCCCGCGGGTTCATCCACCGCGACATCAAGCCGGACAACTTTCTGATGGGGATTGGCCGGCGCGGGAACCAGGTGAACGTGATCGACTTTGGGCTGGCCAAGCGGTTCCGCGACCCGCGCACGCACCGGCACATTCCGTACCGCGAGAACAAGAACCTGACCGGGACGGCGCGGTACGCGTCGGTGAACACCCACCTCGGCGTCGAGCAGAGCCGGCGCGACGACCTCGAGAGCCTGGCCTACGTGCTGATCTACTTTGTGCGGGGCGGGCTGCCGTGGCAGGGCCTGAAGGCGCAGACCAAGCGCCAGAAGTACTCGCGC
Source organism: Entelexis gropengiesseri (assembly GCA_030579755.1). Classification (NCBI taxonomy): domain Eukaryota; kingdom Fungi; phylum Ascomycota; class Dipodascomycetes; order Dipodascales; family Trichomonascaceae; genus Entelexis; species Entelexis gropengiesseri. The sequence goes on along the minus strand of JAKTRO010000091.1, from coordinate 355 downwards.
ATCATGGAGCGCAAGCTGTGCACCGACGTCGACACCCTCACCCGCGGGCTGCCCCGCGAGTTTGCCTACTTTCTGCGGTACGCGCGGGAGCTCCGGTTCGACGACCGCCCGGACTACGTGTACTTCCGGCGCATTCTCCGCGACCTGTTCATGCGCCAGGGATACCACTACGACTACGTGTTCGACTGGAACTTTGTCGCGAAGCGGTCGCGCGAGGGCCACGAGCACGCGCCGGGCGGGCTCGGCGCCCTCGACGCCCGGCCCCCCGGCGCCGGCGAGGACTACATGCGCGTCCAGACGTTTGCCGAGGAGCAGGCCACCGAGCCCGCGGCGCTGCCCCAGGCGCTGCCCCAGG
>JAKTRO010000090.1:0-29134 GCA_030579755.1 Entelexis gropengiesseri | reverse complement strand
GCTGGGCCGGCTCGCCGAGTCCGAGGCCGACCCGCGCGCCCGCCTCCAGGAGCTCGCCGGCGTCTACGAGGCGTTCGGGTACATGTCGCAGGCAATGGAGGCAGAGAAGCAAGCGTTTCTCGGTGAGCCCCGGCGGCTGATCTCGCAGACCAAGGACGCCGACCGGGCGCGGGGCGTGGCGCTCGCAGCCGAGTCGCTGGCGCGCACGCGCGTGATGGTCGGGTGGCTGCACCGCACGCGCTCGTTCTACGACCGGCCGCTAGTCGGCGCGCCGCCGGAAACAACGCTCGACCTCAACATCATCCAGGACTACCTGCGGCGCACCGCGGCCACCACGCTCCACCGCGCGGGGCTCATGGCAATGGACCTCAACGAGGGTCTCAACGCGCGCGAGAGCCGCGAGTACAGCCTGTCCGTGGCGATGCGCATGATCGACCTGTACGCGACGCACTTTGAGCCGGGCCAGAACCCGGCGATCAAGCGCACCACGTTCCACCTGCTGCTCGGCATCATGTGGTACCGGCTCGGCAAGCGTGCGGTGTCGCACGGCCACATGGCGCTGGCGGCGCGGCTCGCCGCCGCGGTGCCGGCGCCGGAGCTGCGGCTGCGGCTGCAGTCCGAGCTCGCGTTCGCCCGCGGCATCGAGCTCGAGGACGTCCTCGGCGGCACTGCGCTGCTGCTCGACGCCCGCGCCCGCGACCCGCGCTACGACGAGGGCATGTACCTCGTCGGCATCCTTCTCCACGCCACCCTCGCGGCCCAGGCCCACAACCCCGAGCTCGCGACAAACATCCTCGACAGCATCGCGGGCCTCACGCTCAACAAGTTTTTCTACTGGACGATGATGGCCCTGCGCGTGTTCATCCACATCTTCCAGGGCTTCTACCACGAGGCGTACCTGCTTGCCCTCGAGTGCGCGGCGTGGATGTCCGACGAGAAGCTCGACGGGTACTGGGCAGTGTTCTTCGTGCTCTCCGGCACCCGCGGGCTCGTGCACTCCCGCGACCCGCACAACGCTGTGATTGCCCGCGGCTGGATCACCGAGATCCTCCGCGTTTCGAAGCAGTACGGCTTCTCCCTGTTTGTGATGGACGCCATGGTCCAGGAGGCCCGCATCTGCTACAACGAGCACGACTACGACGCCTGCTACGCGCTGTGCCGCGCCGTCGAGCTCTACGTCCCGTCGATGCCGCGGCCCTGGCTCGCGTGCGAGTGGCAGATTCTCCACGCCGCCTCCAAGCAGCACGTCACGGGCGAGGTCGTCCACGTCGACGCCGCCGCCTTCGAAAACGTCCTTTACACCGAGTTCTCCGACATCTCGATGTTCCCGCACCTCGCCGCGGTGTGTCTCCGCAAACTCGACACAAACAACTCGGACCCGCCCACCCCGAACCTGCTCGCCGACACAGTCTCGCGGGCAATGACCGGGCAAATAAGGCCCGAGGACGTCAAGGAGCAGCTCGTATCAAGCTACAGAACCCAGGTGGAAATGCAGCAGGCCTGCGCGGTGCCGCCCGGCAACAACCCCCACCGCGACGAGGCGCCCCTCGCGGCCCCGCCGTACATCGACCAGCACGCGTACCTGCGGCCGCACACCGACTCCGAGGTGAGCGACGACAGCTTCGAAGAGGCTTGGGCCAGCGATCTCGAGATCGACTACAACGAGCCGGAGTCTGAGGGGTCCAGCCTCTGGGGGGACGAGTCTGTCGACGGACCTATCGACGAGCCTACCAGCGTGCCTATCAGCGTGCCTATCGACGGACCTATCGATGTCGACATGTCCATTGACGGATCTATTGACGGTTCTATCGGGTCCATCAGGTCAATCAGGTCCATCAACGAATCTAATGACGAATCTACCGATGGATCTATTGAATCCGACGAGTCTGTGGAAGGCTCTATGTACGACTACATGGACGAGGCAGACGAGCCGTCCGACGGTTTTACAGACGAGCCGCTGACGGGATTCATGTCCAGACGCTTCGACAGCTCCTTGGACGTGCCGTTCGATAGCCCCGTTGGCCGTGCCACGCCCCCTCTGGGCTCATTCGGCTCCCCTAAGGGCTCCTCTAAAGGCTCCTCGACGGGCTCATTTATCAACCAAGGCCGCGCGGGCATCAACCAAGGCCGCGCGGGCCCCAGGCTAAGCTGGTCTGCTGAGCGCCTGGCACCAATAATCTCGGCGGCTCCGCGAGGGCCCGCCAGCCCTTCAGGCCCTTTCAGCGCGCACAGCGGTCAGATCATAGGCAGGCCCATGAGACAGCCGCTGTTCAAAGACGTCCTGCCACTACTAAACATACAACAAGCCCTCCAGTCCCAGCCAACTGAATTGGATGCACTGAGTGGAGACGATTCCGAGGGCTCATGGCTGCCGGCGCTCGACTCGGACGCCCGCGCTGCCGCAAGCGCTGCCGCGAGCCCCGACGAATCAACTGTGACCAAGCGCCTGCGCCCGCGAACAGGGTCGCCGCGGATTGGCCGCAAGCGCCGGAGCTGGGGACGCGAGCCGCCCCGGCGTGATCAGCCATAAAACTCCGCGCAAACCTCCTTCCAGTCACACTAACCGTAAATAACCAAAGCGGGTCGCAATCGCGTTAAATACTCAGGTGCAGCGCACCGATATGTACAAATTAAACAGGCCCGGAGCAAGCCTCTACCACCTACTCCAGCCGCACAATGCGCGAGCTGCTGCGCGTCACCAGCCGCACAATCAGGTCCCACGTCCCAAACATGATGATGCTGTTGGGCACCGTGCGCAGCAGGTGCGGCGTCAGCCCGCCGTACAGCGACGCAACGCCCTCCTCCTGCGCCACGCGCCGGAAACACTGGATCAGCCCGGTGTACTTGGGCTTGCCGTTCTCCTCCGGCGCCTGCCGCAGCCGCGTCCGCACCACCTCGTGCGGGTACGTGATCAGCGACGCAGCAAACTTCGCCGCGCCGGCCGCGCCGCTCGTCGCCAGCCAGTCCATGAACTTCTCGTACCCGGTCGGCAGGTGCCCGTCGTAGATCCGCCGCTCCTGCCGCCGCCGGATAAACGTCCGCATCTGCTCGTACAGCACCCACTGCATCGAGCTCTCGGACGACCCGAGAAACGAGGCGGTGAGGCCCCGGTACAGCGCGAAAAACCCCTCGTTGCGCACAATCTTCTGCACACAGTCCCAGCTGTTGCGGTACATGCGCTGGCCCTGCACGCCGGCCTCGCTCTGGGCGCGGTCGAGCTGCAGCCGCGTCTTCACCAGCCAGATCGGGTTCGTCACGGTCGACGTGACCATCCCGGCGGTGATCCCGGCCAGCAAATGGGTCTGCGGCTTCGTCTTCTCGGGGTCGTTGAACCGCGGCGCAAGAAAGTCTTTGGCCACGCCGTACGTGAAGAAGTTCACCGACCGCGCAGGCACAACCCCAGCAAGATTCGGACCGAGCCCGCGGTACAGCGCCCGCACGCCCTCGGTTTTATATACAGTGTGGATGATGTCGAAGGTGTCCTTGACATGGCGCATTGCGCGCTGGACAAGAAAGCCGCCCCTCTTCGTGTTGGCGCTGAGCGACGCGTGGTAGTCCGACTGCAGGCGCGTCTTCACCACGTCGAGCGGGCTCGTGAGAATCGCGCCGGCCATGCCGGCAACCCCGCCCGCGAAAAAGTGCACCCACGGGTTGACGGGCGCCTTCTCGACCTTGAAGTGGCGCTTCGCCGGAACAATCGACTCAATGGGCTGCTCGGCAGCCCCCTCGTCGCTCTCGAACACCTCGCGCACCGGCGGGTCGTCACGCATCCTCGAGATCCTCGGCAAGCTAGAGCGGACCGGAGTGTCACCGCGAAATTTCAGTGTTAAGGGTTACCCACCACCAGCCGGGCTTTTCTCCGTCCTCGCTTTGGAGGGTCGTCTTCGCTTGCCAATCGTTTACGTACCTGAAAATCGCCTATTTTGGATGGGACCGAGGCAAATCCCGAAGCCTAGTGCTCAAAGGAGTCGCGGCGTAACTCGGCAGTGCCAAGCGCTTGCCGCACTTAATCCGAACTTTAATGGAGCTGGGTTAGGATCTATTGAAGCACTAACATAATATAGAGCGTTATTAGTGCGAGCGAGCACCCGCGTAAGTACTCGAGGACCTTTAACGAAGAGACCTATAGCCGGTTTGCTTTATTTGGGTGCCGCGCAATTCTCATCTTTGTAAGTTTCTTAAATTAAATGGTACGCTAGTGGCTTGAAACGAACTTCTCCTCGCAACGTTGAACGCTGGGCTCTTTCTGCGTATGTACTGAATGGTGATTTTGATGACTCTTGAGCTTCCTATCCACTGCCCAATCCCAGGATGGTATCAATATTGGTACTTGCTAAGTTTACCTACTTCATTTGGCTCACATCCGTGCCGAGCACCCGAGCCTCACCGCTCGAAATTCTCAGCATTTACCTAGATTGGGCAAGTACAGAAATTCCGTGTCTCAGCTATGCTCTAATACCCCTAGTACTAAATAGGGGCCCCTTCTTCTTCCCCTAAATTCGTCCATGCTTTTTCTGATCGCGCTTAGCTTGCTAGCTCAATGCGACGCGGTTGACGTCCGCAGCAGTGAGCTGCTTGCGGACGCTGTACACGCCATCACCGCTCGGTGTGTATCACGAAACGAATACGAAGTCTGCAACGACCATGCTACCTCCGAACTCGCGTCGTGCAGCCCGGGAGACTTGAACTGCCAACGAACAAACGTCGAAAAGATCCAAATCTTTTGTCGCCAAGTATGCGGCGAGAATGACTATGTCCCGTATGCAGTCACAAAATTTCTTGATGAAGCGCAATCTCAGCCCCAGCCGCAGCCGCAGCTCCAGCCTCAGCCGCCACCGCATGAGCAACCACAGTCTCCACCGGGGGCTCAGCTGCCGCCCCACTCGCAAACTCAGTTTGACGTGCCTCATACTGCAGATGAGTCAAATAAGGCTATCCCTGCTACCGAGGCGACAGAGGCACTTATGTTGAAACAGCTCACAGAGTCACGCAACCATCCCCCTGGGTCTTGGAAGATGGTAGAAGATCGGTTTGCGCCCGCCCTTTCCAGTTTCCGCGGAGCTTTACAGCACCCCAGCACTGAGTCCCCTGAGAAGGATAATGGAAAGCATCTTGTGCCTAGATCTCTTCACTGGATAGAACAAGAGATACTCAACGAGCAGACAGGGCAGCACCTGGAGCAGGAGCATGTCGGTGTAGACCTCACCTCACGCGATCATAACAATGGAACAGCTCGAGAGGGAGCTCGAGAGGAAGCTCGAGAGGGTGAACGCTATCAGGAAAATAAGCATGGAGCTCACAATGCGAACCCAACCGTGGCAACGGATATTGTTTATCTTTACCAACCCGAGGCCACGCTACAGTCTTCGCATTCACAAGCAACGCACGGCTTACTGTGGGTGAAAGAGGACTCTGGAATCTCAGGATCAATAAAATCGCTGCTTAAAATCCACGCAGCAGATGAAAATTCTGAGGTAAAGACCACACAAACAGAGGCAGTGAGCGAACTGTTCACTACGTCGACTCGGAGGTCGGCCTGGACGGCAGCCACGGGGACAGCCACTTTGCCCACATCCCCCGCGGAAACCACATCTGAGCACGCATCTTCTGAGAGGGGAACATTAAATGTGTTCAGTGCTCTCGGAAATCCAAGCAACGTGCCTATAGCTCCCTCTGCCACTTTCTCAGCTAGCCCATCGTTTGGCAACGCATCATCCGCGACTTCTTATAACATGACCAACAGTGCCCTGCGCCCAAAGCTATCAGCAGCGGCTTTGATCTTCCTCCCAAGTCTTATGGTGATCAGTTTACTTTGGTGATAAAAGTCGCTCTTGTCAGAAACATATCTTCAACGTCATTATGAATTTCGTGTCTAGGACGTGATAATTTTCTGCCCGTCATGGCGATTGGAATCCCAGCGCAGTCAGAACCATCACCACGGGTCGTACGCTGAGTGGCCCTCGAGGGCTTGACCTAACCCTTTCGAGCGGACGATGCATTATCGCGATACAGCGCGCAGGGGCCGCCGCCCGCCTTGAAAATCCAGTACCCAGGGCCATAAATCGCTTGAGCTTCTGAGTGTCTCGCGCGATATTTATACCAGAGGGCGAATAGTCTATCAAACGATAAGAACTCGTGCAACTAGCGATTTGGCTCCGCAGTTATAGATGGTACCAATGGTCCATGATCAGTTGCCAGTTCTTCAAATATAATAACGCAAGTATCAATATGAAAAAAAATGTAAGTGAGAATAAGAACATGATTGACCAGGTAAAAGCTCTTAGAGCCCCAGTCTTTCATACCAGCACATTGACAGTAAAAGCACTCCAGTCTCCGAAATGGTAGTCACTGAAGTCGCGTTTCCGCAAGTTGACCCAAATAGACCTCCATGTTGCGACGATGCACTAGATAGGAAAGTATACCGCGATTAGTTATCCTGCATAGTCGATCACTCGCGCATGTTTAGGGGAGTGTCCAGAGAGGCAAAGGAAAAGGTCTTCATTGCAATCACTATGGAGGAAGCGAAGGCTCCACAAGCTAAGAACGAGTCCGCGACTGCTATTGCCCATATTTGCCTGGTAGAGGAAGCGGAATTCTGGAAATCGAAGGCCGCTTGCGATGAGGCTACACCAGACAAGGTCTGGCTCGCACTCAATTGCCATGTGCGCCAGGGTCGCATGACAGAGGCTGAACAGCGCGCCTTAGTTTGGGACGTATTTGCTGGCGACAAGCATACCGAGCTAAGAACGATGTGTCCGTATTTTGACCCGGAGCATGAGGTCTGGAGCGATTCTGAACTCGCTCACTCAGAGCGGGCCATGGCTGAGCTCTCACGGATCATGGCTGACGAGGGCGAATTCGGAGTTCAGCAGTTTCAGCAATGCATGTTGGTTGGCAGCTACATCTCATACCTAGCTGTCATGTGCTGGCTCTATTATAGGCTATTTTCGGGACATCGAGATAGGTGGGGGTTTTTCCTCTTAAGTGCACTCATGTCTGCCGCCTTCGAGTGGTACCACGCTGCAGACGGCGCCTTCGCCAAGATATCTCCACTCAATGTCTTCCCGACCAAAAGCTATGCTCCTGTCATGAGATATTCTGGGCAAGAAAAAGCTCCGCTTTCATCTCTTGAGCTGCAATATTCTAAGAGTTGGGCGGCCACTCACAACTGGCGCTTGAGAATCGAATTGCACTATGTATCTCCTGATTATGTGTGGGCCAGGCTCGATAAGTTAGTGGGTGGGCCCATTACGAGTTTTGAACGACTCCGCATTTTCAAAGGCAGTGTTCCCTGGAGTTCGGAAGAGATTGATTCGAACCCAATCTTTCATGGAGACCTTTCTTTGTGTAACATAAAAAAGGCGGAACGCGACTTTGAGGTCTTAGTGGCTGCCCTTGCAAACCAACCTACGCCATTTAAGCTACTGGCAGTAGGACTTCCGGGCATAGGAATGCCAGCGCTGCCGCTCGCTTGCGCGGTACTTGCGGTGTTTGCTCTCAAGCCACAAAATATAGTGGACTGGTGTCCCCACGCACTTAACCTTATCGAATCGTGCCGTCATTTACGGCTTCAGTTTACAAACGCACACGCTTACTTGCGCGCAATGGTTAAGAAAAGACAGAGCATGCGCGGTGTTCCTCGGAAGTACGAGGCATGAATATGGAGATTGTAGCGTGCGACGTTTTTTTGGTTAACTTAGCTTAGCTGAAGCAAATAAACATATTAGATATAGGTCTCGTAAGGGATGGGAGCAATCGTCTCCGGGGCCTTGAGGCTGATCTGCAGCGAGCCGCGGGGCTGGGCCGGGATGCGCTTGAGCGGGAGACGGATGCCCTTCTCACGGGCCTCGATCTTCTTGGCGGCGGTGTCCTTGACACGCTTGATGAAGTCGAGACGGCACTTGGAGTGGCGGACGTGCTCGACGCGGACCGCAAGACGCTTCTCGATGTAGCGGTTGCCGACCGGCTTCTGGATGATGACGCCGACGGCGCTCTTGGTGACGTTGAAGACAACGCCGGTCTTGCCGTGGTACCACTTGTGGGGTAGGCTCTTTGCGGCAGAGTTTGCGACGATGTCGACAATGTCGCCGACCTTGTAGACCTTGAGGTAGGTCGACAGAGGAATGGTGCCGTGCTCCTTGAAGTTGCGCGAGAACGCGTAGCGAGTTCCACTGCGAAGTCCACGACTCTTACCCATTGTTCAACAGTGCAATTCTAGTCTGTGAAATTAATCACTGAGCGGTTGATGACAGGCCGCACCACGCCGGGAGCCTGCCCGGGCAGGGGGAGACCGCGCGGCCGGGAGCTGGGAGAGAGAATTTTTCGAGTGGTCACGGGACTGGCCCTGAGCCCTATGTGCACTATGAAGCGGTAAACCAAGCGAGCGATGGACGTGCTGAGTGAGTGCAAGCAGTGGTGTTGAGGGCGAGCTTTAGTAGCAAGCCACGTTTCGGTTGGGCATGTGCGTCTACACAGACGCCGGCCTGCCACGACCTACCACCACAGACTCACCTCTCCGCATACAGCCACCGGCGGCGCTGGCCCCAACCCTCTCTACCTTAGCCACACATGTGGACCCACAGCGGCACCACCCACACCGCGCGAGTCGGAGAGTTTGCTGAGGTAATAAGGGCACGAGGGCTCAGCGGCGGTGCTGACGGTGGTCCGGCGGGTCGACTCTAGTTCTGAAAAAGTCACTCGCTTTGTCACGCGTGGAATCTCCCAAGGCCCCGAGACCACTGCCGAATTCGTGTTTGCCTGAAGCCAGACGACTTGGACAGTTGAACAACAATGCCTTCGGTTCCCCGGTCCCACTCCAAGACTTACTCGACGCCCAAGCGTCCCTACGAGGCGAGCCGTCTCGACGCCGAGCTGAAGCTCTGCGGCGAGTACGGTTTGCGCAACAAGCGCGAGCTGTACCGCATTGGTCTCCAGCTGTCGAAGATCCGCCGTGCTGCGCGCGACCTGCTGACCCGTGACGAGAAGGACCCCAAGCGCCTGTTCGAGGGCAACGCGCTGATCCGCAAGCTGGTGCGCGCTGGCGTGCTCACCGAGGACAAGATGAAGCTTGATTACGTGCTTGCCCTGTCGTTCGAGGACTTCCTTGAGCGCCGTCTGCAGACCCAGGTGTTCAAGCTCGGCCTTGCCCGCTCGATCCACCACGCGCGCGTGCTCATCACGCAGCGCCACATTGCTGTTGGCAAGCAAACTGTCAACGTGCCGAGCTTCCTGGTCCGCCTGGATTCGCAGAAGCACATCGACTTCGCCCCCAGCTCGCCGTTCGGCGGCGGCCGCCCTGGCCGTGTTGCGCGCCGCAACGCGAAGCGCGCTGCCGAGGCTGGCGGCGAGGAGGCTGCCGACGAGGAGTAAGCGCTGTCTTTTGCTTTGATTCGTAAAAAGGAACATAATCCGCTGCCGCATATATTAATTTATCTGAAATGCTCTAAAGGTTATCCGATGATACCCAAACAACACAAAAATAACACTCAAGCGAAGCTTTCTGTCATTGGGCGGGGGAGCCGAGCGGGCTCCCGAGGCTGAAGCCTGGGGCGATATCTGGATAGATTTGGATGCGAAGTGCAATTGATATCAATTTGTTCTGAATGACAGGTGTCAATAGCAGTCCTGGCTAGGACTGGATTGTGGGACGAAAGTGGACGGTCTGGCTCACATCAGGGTATGTACTTTAATGAGACGAAATACGAACTTGTTTCTGAACGTAACAGTCAGGCTGGTTTCTGTATCTAAACTTCAATCAAGTACGACCGGGTCCTAAACTACAATAGAAATGAGCGGTTGTTCTTTAAATCAAATGCGGCCAGCTCTGTATATCTAGAATCAAATAAGAACTGGTTTCGGTAGGGGTACAGGTGGGAGATATGCGGGCGGGCCATGTATTTCGCCATGCATTCCGAGGAGTGGGGAAACGCTGATAGAGAACCCGGTGTGCCTCGGGAGGGGCCGGCTCAGCGCAGCAATCTCGGAGTGTAACGAGTTAGCGTCCGTGCACAGCAACCATGAACGATCATGCGGCCCGAGTAAGCAGGATCCCGGTTGTGTCGGGCCCACGAATCTCGCCGGCCCACACAGCTGGCCAGGGACCTAAGGGGTCCAAGTGTCTCACAATTGGAGCGGAGACGCCGAAAATAAAACCGTGGTGGGCTGCAATAATATACGCTCCTGATGGGGAACACCGAAACGGGCGGGCCCCGGCTTATCGCCGGCTATTTCTCGCTGGGTCCACGCTTATCGCGGGCCGGCCAAATCCTGCATGCAATTCGCAGAGGGCCTGTTTGGATGCAGCGCATGGGGTGCAGGCCGCCCGCGACGAGCTGTTTTGGCCCGCAGATCGATGTGTTGGAGCCCGTGCCCTGCCTAACCCTGCGCCCGTCGAATTGTGTGCGATATCAAAAACTAAGGCCTTGACGGGGATCCTGCCGCAACCAGTTCCGCCCGTGCCTAATGTCCGTGTCGACGCTTGTGAGCGCGCTGGAGGGCCTGCAGGCCGACGCCGAGCGCCGCCACGAGTACAACGCCTGGCTCCAGGAGTTCCAGCGCAGCCCCGAGGCATGGGACACCGTGAACGTGGTGCTGGAGGGCCCAGAGTACGCGCGCGGGCTGAAGATTTTCTGCGCGCAGACGCTGCGCAACAAGATTGCCTACGACCTGCACCAGGTCCCGCGCGCGACGCGGATGGAGCTCAAAGACCGCGTGCTGCAGCTGCTGGAAAAGAACGCCGAGCTGCTGTCGGTGGTCGGCGGCCAGCTGTGCATTGCGCTGGCGGCGTTTGCGATGCAGGTCGCCGAGTGGGAGCACCCGATGGAGGAGCTGATGGCGCGGTTCGAGAGCCGCGACATGATTCCGCTGCTGTTCGAGTTTCTCAAGGTGCTGCCCGAGGAGTTCAACGCCGCGCGCGCGGCGCTCGTCGATCCCGAGCTGCGGCTGGCGCGGTCCACGACGCTGATCCAGAACAATGCCGCGCTCGTGCTCAACTTCATGATGGCGCGCGCGGAAATCATGGTCGAGCACTCGCACACCCAAACGCTGTTCTTCGAGGCGCTGAAGCCGTGGCTCAGTGAGGTCAACTTCACCGAGCTTATCGAGTCGCCGCTGCTCGGGTGGATGTTCGACTCGTTCGCGGTCGAGGACGCGCGCGCGGCAGCCGTCGACTGCCTGCTGGTGGTGCTCGAGGAAACAACGGACATCCACGAGATTGTTGTTCAGCAGGCGATCCGCACCCTGTACCCGCGGCTGATGGCGCTGCCGGAGATCTACGCGCCGCAGTACGAGGAGGACGCGGACTTGCATGCCGACATGACGCGGCTGCTCGGCGAGGCGGCGGTGAGCTGGCACGCGCTGATTGCGCGGCAGCCCGACGACTTTCTGCCGCTGGTCCGCGCGCTCGCCCAGACAATCATGGTCTCGCACATGGACCTCGAGGTGGTCGAGTACACGTTCCCGTTTTTCGAGAAGTTTAGGACGCTGATTGGCGAGCCGCTGCCGGCGGCGGCAAGCTCGAGCGCAACCACCAGCACGCCGGCCACGCTGCCGCGCAAGCAGCTGCCGCGCGAGCCGTTTGTCGAGATCTTTCTCGAGCTGTTTGCCGCGTTCACGCGCCTGCTCGAGTTCCCGGACTCGTTCAACGGCAACCTCGAGGAGGAGGAGGTGTTCCGCGACTTCCGTTACGACATCGGCGACCTGCTCAAGATCTGCAGCTCGGTGGCCGGCCACGAGCGCGCGCTCGAGTGGTGCCACGCCACGCTGCTGGCGCTGAAGGCGAGCCCTAGGCCGCGCCCGCAGACGATCGAGGCGGTGCTGTTCTCGGTCCGCGCCATTGCCCGCACCGTGCCGGCCGCCGAGGAGCGGTGGATGCCGCGGCTGCTCGAGCTGTTCGGCAACCTGCCGCTCGCCCACGACGAGCTTGTGCACCACGCGGCGCTGCTGGTGGTCGGCCGCTACTCGCAGTGGGGCGCCGAGCACCCGGACTACGTGAAGGACATGCTGCGGTACATCACCGACTCGGTGTGGTCGGCGCACGACGACGTGCGGCGCGCGGCCGCCCACGCGTTTCTGTACGTCGTGACCGACGCGGCAAAGGTGCTGGTGCCGTCGATCGACGAGCTCATCGGCTTTCTCGGCCAGCTGTCGGGCCGCATCGACCTCGAGTCGATGTGCAAGTACAGCGACGGCGTTGGCGCCGTCGTGAACCAGGTTCCCGAGCCCAAAATGGAGCCGTACTTGGACGCGGTGTTCGACCCCGTTGTTGCGCGGGCGCGCGAGCTGCTGGCGGCAACCGCGGCCGGCGTGGCGCCGAGCCCACTCGCCGAGCGCCAGGTCGCCATCGACATCCAGAGCCTCGGCAGCGTCGTGGCGATGATCAACACCGCCAGCGGCGAGCTGGCCGAGCACCCGCTGATCTCCGAGATGAAGAAGCACCACGCGGTGTTTGTCGAGATGCTGGCCCGGCTCGGGCTCCAGGACGCGTTCATGCTGGAGAGCCTGGCGAGGCTGTTCATCCACACCGTGTTCAACGGCGGCACCACCTACGCGTCCGAGCTGGAGTCGCTGCTCAAGGCGGTGGTTGCCGTGGTCGAGGCCAAGCCCGTGTGCCCCGTGCTGTACGGGCTGAGCAGCGCCGTGGTCCAGAGCTTCAACGACCGCCAGGACTTCCCCGACAACGTCGACGCCAAGGCGACGATTGCGCTGGTGTGGCAGTACAGCCAGGTGATGGCGCGGCTGGTGTTCAGCCCCGAGCTGGTGCGCCGGCTCGCGTCGCCGGACCTCACCGACGCCGACCGCGCCCTGCTCGGCGACTACATGTACCACGCGGTGCACTTTCTGTGCGACCTTGTGGTGTACTTCCCCGAGGAGTTTTTCTTCGGGCCGATGTTCGAGGCCACGGTGGTGCTCAGCCTGTCGGTGCTGCGCATGAGCTGGGAGAGCGAGGCGATGAAGGCGCTCAGCCACATCTACGACGACATTGCCAGCTACGTGATGGACGAGCCCGCGCCAGCTGTGCGGGCACCAACTGCCGCGGCGCCCGATGGGCCGCCGCCCGCGCCCAAAATCCCCGACCGCATCCGCGACGTGCTGGAGCGCCAGGGCGGCGTGCTGATGCTGGCGCTGTTCGAGTGGTTCCTGCTGCGGGACGACCCTGCGTTCGAGAAGACCGTGGAGAACATGGTCGACTTTGTGTTCCGGATGGTGCCGGTCGGGTCGATTGGCTGGCTGCAGGGCGTGCTGCAGACGCTGCCGCCGGGGTCGGTGAGCGACGAGGAGAAGATGCAGTTTGCGCAGCGCGTGTTCCAGATGATGTCGAGCCAGCGGTTCCGGGGCATTGGCCACGAGATGAAGCTGTTTGTGTTTGCGTACGCGGAGCGCAACTTGGTGCCGCGTTAAACGCCAAACAAAACTAAAGACAAACCAAACCGAAGATGGCTTTGTTTCTGTTAAAAGGTCTCGTTAAGTTAACAGATAAGCGAGTTTGTATGAGACCTGCATCGCGCATGAATCAATTTTGTAGCATCACCCAATCTCACAGTTCACCGTTCAGCCGCGTTAGTTCACATGTCTATGAGAGCCGATAGCACGATTGAAGGAAGAAAGCAAGCCAAGGCTGGAACCAGACAGTAAAACAGGGTGTTGGTCACCAGCCATCTCGAGTGCAGGAGCCATATGTAGCCCATGGCCATTTGGAACCCGCAGAAAAGGTATGGCATTCCCGGAATGACATCGCCATGGCGGGAGCGTGCGTACTTAGAAGAAAGCACGATGAAGAGCGGGATGAATCCAGCAAACCGGAAGATGTCCAAGAACTCGAAGTTGATATCGCCAGTGTATACCATGTTCGCTCAACGTTTGAGGATGTGCGGATGGGAATGGCCAAAGCTTGGGCGGTGAGAGCAGTAAGTATTTGTAGAGTCTGGTAAGTAGAGGCGTGGGCATGCCCGCTTAAGGAGAGACAGATAGCACCGGCTTCCGAATCGGGGATGGACAGGCACGAGAAGAGACGTGCGCAGTTATCGCCAGCTATTCTTGAGCGTCGTGGCATTCATAGAAAATTCCACGATATGACATGATTCTGTGCTCATATAAGTAAATTTGCAGTCACATAGGTGCTAAGCTATACGAGTAGATCGAGATGAAGATGCTTGTGCTTGCGCGCGGAGCAACTGGGTGCCGTGTCACCTATCTTTGATATATGCGGGGGTGCTTTAGAAGAAGAATAAGTCTAGGGTGGCTGCCAATAGGAAAGAGGGAAGGAAGCAGGCCATGCTTGGAACGAGACAGTAAAGGAAGATGTTGGTCACCACCTGCCTCGAGAACAAGACCCATACAAAGCCCATGAACATCTGAAACCCACAGAAAGCGAAAGGCAATCCAGGAATTACATCAGGGGAGCTCTTTTCAGAATATTTAGTTGCCAGAGTAAACAAGAGCGGGATGAATCCAGCAAAGCGGAAGATGTCCGGAAAGTCGAACGCGAGTTCGGCAGTATTTACCATATGTACGGCCGAGGGTCTACTCAACGATTGCACAACAGTGGGGTGGGGTGCCAGAACTAATTATGCGTGTGAGTGGCTATCTATAGACGGGCGGGTAGCGCAGGCAAGCAGCGCAGGCAATTTACCGCAACAGGCAACTGATGCAGCATCCGCCCCCGTGCCATCATGCAAGGATGCAGCACCCAAACAGGGCAGCGCACGGATCGGCAAGCGGTCGTTGTAGATCGACAACCAGGTGGTACTGTGGAGATATGCAGCATCCGCCCCCGCAACACCATACGAGGATGCATTACCCAAACGATGCCGCGTTAACTATATTTGATATATGCTGGGTTAACTCAGAGGAGGCTTACATACTGGAGACTTCTATTTCGATCATCTTCAAGATGGCTACCATCAGGATGAACCCCACTAAGAAAGTGGGAAGGAAGTAGGACATGGTTGGAACGAGACAGCAAAAGAAGATGTCGATCACCACACGCCTCGAGATCAAGACCCATACAAGGCCTATGAACATCTGATACCCGAAGAACGCGTAGCGCATCCAGAAATTCTAGGCGGGTCACCATCTCTACATCCCAGAAGAAAAAATAGCGGGAAGAATCCAAAAAATCGGAAGTGGTCCGGCAGGTAGGACTCGAGTTCGGCACCATATAGCATCTGCGCAGTACGCCCGAGGGTCTACTCAATGGACACTATCTATAGACGGTCGGGTAGCCCAGGCAGGCAGCGCAGGCAGACAGTGCAGCAGGCAGCGCAGGCAAAGCTACGGAAACAGGCAACTAATGCAGCATCCGTCCCCGCACCATCATGCATTACCGAAACAGGGCAGCGCACGGAGTGGCAAGCGGCCGTTGCAGATCGATAACTGAGTGGTACTGTGGAGATATGCAGCATCCGCCCCCGCAACACCACACAAGGATGTACCCAAACAGGACAGAGCACGGGGCGGCAAGCGGTCGTACGAAGGGCGCGAGCATTGTGGGAGCGTGAAGCCGCATTAATGAGCAGTACTGAGTTCTAGTACACTGCGCTCAGCCCTGTTGGCGAGTACATTTGAGGCCAGTGCGTACTATTATGCTGTACATTCGCGTTATCGCGCGCTACTGCGCTAACCGCATGCTATGAGATCGGGTCCGCGTGGGAGCCCCCGACAAGCGTGTGTTTAGTACACTGTGCTGTACATTTGCCCGTTACCGCTACGAGCTACTTCGGGTCCGAGTGGAAGCCCTCGACGAGCGTGCGCCCCGTGCGCGTGGACGAGATGCGCGCGCGCACGCCGCCGTCCTCGCGGCGGGTCTCGACCTCGAGGATCTGGTCGACCAGCGTCGGCCGCTTGTAGCTGATCTGCAGCGTGCCGCCGAGGTGCTGGTCGCCCGGGACCTGCCGCGCGAGGTGCACCGCGTGGTAGAGCAGGGTGCCGAGTACGCCGCCGTGCACGAGGAACGGGAACCCGCAGGTGAGCGGGCCGCAGTGCACAAACGCGACGGTGTGGGCCGGGTCAGCCTTGTCGCGGAACCCGCGCATTGCCGGGCTGACCGCGCCGTCGCGCGCGGGCTCGGCGAGCGGCACTGCGGCGAGGAGCTCGACGCTGCCGAACGCGGGCGACGCCTCGAGCGCGGCCACCTGCGGGGTCTCGGCCATGTGGGCGGCGACCCACTGTTTTGAGCGGGCGGGCGCGTAGCTGAGGGAGCCTGAGTAGAAAGCGGCGCCGAAGTACGCGGCGGCGGCTGTTCCTGCCGCGGCGACCGCGGGCCCGACGCGCCGAGCCATTTCACCAACCGTCCACAAAAACGACCGGGGAGGGTGGCCAAGAGTCACACCTCACCTCACCACCGTCAGCTCACCGCCCTCACCTCACCGCCGTCAGCTGGGACCACCGTCAGCTGGGACCACCGTCAGCTGGGACCACCGTCAGCTGGGACCACCCTCACCTTGGGACCTCACCTAGGGACCTCACCTTAGAACCACCACCCTAAGGCAAGGCCCACCGCAACGCCCAAAAAGCCTGCGGACCGCAAGCACTACACCGCATGGCAGAAGGGTACAGCCCGGGCACGCGCGAGATCGTGGCGGCGATCGTCGAGATCTGGAAAAAAGACCCCGACAGCGAGGCGCTGAGCTACGCAAAGCTGCTGGCACGGGTGAAGGCCGAAAAGGCCGACGCGCAGTGGGTGCTGTCCGAGAAGCGGATGAAAGCGGCGCTGAAGGAGTTCAATCTGCAGCCGCGGCGCGAGCTGTTCACGTTTGTCCGCGAGACCGAGTCGGCGCCGGTCCCCCACGCGCGGTTCCCGCCGGGCGTGCGCATGCAGCAGACCCGCGGCCGCGGCAAGGCGCTGTTTGCCGCCAAGCCGTTCCGCCGCGGCGAGCGCCTGTGGGACGAGCCGCCGCTCGTCCACGCCGCCCGCGTCGAGCTGCTCCGGCTCATGCGCATGGGCCGCTGCTGCGCGTACTGCGCGGAAATCCTCCGCACCGGCCCCGACGGCGCCCTGCTCCCGCACGCAGGCGTCCAGTGCATCAACTGCACGGCAAACTGGTGCTCCAACGCCTGCAAGCGCGCCGACATCGTCCACGCCGACACCTACCACCCGACCCAGCGCACGTTCCGGCCCCACGTCGCGGGCCCGCGCTGGAAGGTGTTCGAGCAGTTCTGCCTCGAGGAGGACTGGGAGGCCGGCTACATGTACGGCATGGCCCTGCTGTACCGCCTCAAGCTCGGCGCCCAGAGCCCCTACGCCAAGGCCATGGCCGGCATGGCCCGCGTGCGCCAGGACTTCCGCCAGCGCGCGGTCTCGGACCCGGCCTCGCTCGAGTTCGAGCAGCACGAGCAGATGTGGCGCCGCGCCTACGACCTGCTCGCCGCCGCGGTCCGCCCGGTCTACCGCCTCGAGTACGACGAGTTCATCGCGGGGATCGGCATGGTCAACATCAACAACCTCCACGGCTCGATCTTCGAGGTCCACTCCAACCTCAACCACAACTGCGAGCCGAATCTCAAGGTCACCGTCAAGCCCCGCGCAGAAGGCATCGAGGTGGTCGCTGCCGCGGACATCCAGCCGGGCCAGGAGCTCACAACAACCTACGTTGACCCGTCGCTCGGCGTCGACGACCGCCAAGCAATGCTCCGCATCAACTGGGGGTTTGTGTGCGGGTGCGCCCGCTGCAAGCGCGAGCTCGACCTCAAAATCAACCCGCCCAAGCCGCCGAAGTCTGTGCTCAAGCCGTCCTCGCCGCCAGACTCGCCGGTCGCCCCGGCCGACGGCCTCGGCCGCCGCAAGAGCGTGCGCTTCGAGAAAAACCCGGTCTCGCTCGAGGTGTCGTCGTAGGGCGCGAGCCCTCAAGCTGTAGGCCCTTAATTTATTTGCAGAGGCTGGGCGCAGCCGCTGCAGACGCTGTAAACGCTATAATACGCAAGCATACTATTGGTTAGACTTTGCAGGTTTTTGCCGTGCTGTAAACGTTATATGCAAATATGTACTCTTTGGTTAGGCTTCAGGGGGTAGGCCTGGAGCGGCAGGGCTTCCGGCTGGGCGAAGCCTGGCAGAGGCACTTCGGAACTCGCAATTGGAAACGTGCTTCGGCTAGGCTTCTAAAAGGCTTCGCTGTGCCCGACCGTGTCACTTCTGAAGAAGTCCTTTGAGTGGGCTTTCGGCTAGGCGGAGTCCGCAACTAGAAACATACTTTGGACCAGGATTATGACTAGGTTTCAGACTGGATGCCACCTCGTAATTTTCCCGGCTTCTGGCAAGGCCTCACGCTGGCCCTGCCGTATCACTTCGTACTTTCTCGGCCTCCCGCCAGGTCGGTATCAAAAGCAAGCTACGCCCTCCGCCGACTCTTTGGTTAGGCTTCAGAGGGGGCTGTTCTTTTGACTGGGCTCCGGCTTGCGGGGCCCGCAACTAGAAACATACTTTGGACCACGATTATGACAAGGTTTCAGACTGGATGCCACTTCGTAATTTTCCCGGCTTCTGGCAAGGCCTCACGCTGGCCCTGCCGTGTCCTTCGTACTTTCTCGGCCTCCAGCCAGGTCGTTATCAAAAGCAAGCTACGCCCTCCGCCGGCTCTCCCGAAGCCGCTCGTACACATGCGGGTGCTGCTGCCGCAGAATCGCAGGGTCGTGCGACGCACACACAAACAGCGTCTGCACCCCGCTCGAAATCCCCGTCGTGAAGATGCTCGCTATCTGCACCGCAACAATCATCACGTACGACGACACAAACGAAATCCCCTCCACGGGATACGGCACAAGCCACCGCATGTAGCAGTAGCACAGCAGCCCGCACAGCGTCCCAATGCACCACGACCCAAACGTTAGCGTCCCGCCAGCAAGACTGTCGTTCACAAGCGCCTGCATCCCTTCCGCCCGAATCACCGAAATCGTGCTCTGCGCCCCTTGGATGTAGCTCCGGTTGTACACCGCTATGTGCACAATCACGTAGTTCGTGAAGTGCGACAGCACCGCGTCGATAAACGACACGCAGTTGCTGAACACCCACGCAATGATCATCAGCGACACGTCGCTCGTCTCCCCGGCCGCCGTCCGCACCAATATCAGCTGCGACACCGCCGCAAGCACCTGCGACAGCACCTTCGCCGCGGCTAGCCAGAACCCGGAAAAGCACGCTGACCCCAGCGAGTACGTCAACGCCCATCCAACCCCGCTCCACGTCAGCGCAGACATGCTCACCTCGTCAATGTTCGCTATCTCCAGCTCCTCACTCCCGTCCCGCTCCCGCCGGATGCTCAGCATCCCGTAGTACCAGAACCCGTAGCTCTGCGAGATCGCGATCCGCACTATCGCCTTGATCGTCTCCGACATCATGTAGTTGGCAATCGACAGATAGATCAGCAGCCCAAGAAACTCCGACTCGGGCCGGATCTTGCCCCGCGCCGAACAGTCCTCGGTCACCACTTTCGCAAACCCCGCAATTATCACCACCGTGATCAGCACGCACCATGCCGCCGAAAACAACACGCCAACAATGCTCACCAGCAGCATCGTCGGGTTTTTTTCAGCAACCTGCATAACTATCTGCAGCTGCGTCGTGGCACTCTTGATGTGCGCGTACAAGAACCAGTAAATCAGGCCGCTCCCCAACGCCCACGCTAGGTTAAACGCCCCGGTTAGCCATTTGCTCTGCGCTAAATAAAATATGGCCGAGCCCAGTGCTACCAGCGTCTGCAGCAGTACCGATACCGTGATAAACCGTTTTGTGAACACCGCTGCAATGCTGTAGTACAGCGCCGACACCACTACCGCAATCAGAATGCACACGCCAAACACCGCCAGAATCTGGGGCTCAAAAAATAAGACCCGTGGATCGCCAAAATGGTTCCTAAAGCATTTCGTCCGCGAGTAGTCGTTCAAGTCAATGCCAGCAATTACCACGAACCCCGCCGTCACAATCAGAAATATCGCGATCCATATCGTGTCAGTCGATTTGGGCTGCAGCTCGCTCATGTCCGGCGTCTCGCGCACTCCAGCCGAGCTTCCTTGCCGCATGGCTTCTGGCGGCTGCTCTTTGAGCGCGCCTTGGTTGCCATCAACGGTCTTCAATTCTTGCATTGGCCACACAAGAGCAAAGCGCAATTTACTGCTGTTTACTGATGGTATGCAAATGTACGTTAAGTTAAAAATGGTATGTGTTAAGCGAGTATCCTCAAATGGGCCACCTACTCAATTGAGCGATTCATGGCAATGTGCATCACAAAACGTCTCTAAAAGGAATCACCTGCGAAGAGATTCGTAGCTGGGTGGCTCTTCATAAAGGGTCGCATTATCGTCGCTATCGGCGTCGGCTGCCAGATGCAGATTATGAACTTGGGGTACCAGCGTATCAGCAGCCGACGGAGTATTAGAGGGCCGGCGCTGCGGTAGCGCAGGCGCCGGCGGCTCGCGCGAGAGCAGCTCACGCGGCGGGCGCGGCGGGCGCGGCGGTGCTGAAATAGAAAACGGCTGCGGCTGCGAAGCGTCTCGCCGAGATCCTATATCCGACCAAGAATTATCTCGTCCCCCACCTTGCGATGCGCTCGCAGCGGTGGTGATTGACGGCTCAAAAGAGAGCTCCGACTGGTTCCGGGGAGTGCTTGCGCCCTCATCAAGCTCTGTGCTTCCGTTATACCCGTTATACATACTGCCGCCATACCCACTATCAGGAGCAGGATTGTCGAATCCGGGGCTCTCGGGGCTGTCGAAGTCTGGGCTTTCGTACTTAGGACTCTCGTGCCTCGGGATATCGTACTGTGGCCTCTCAAACTTCTGGTCAGCCGCGAGCTTGGACGAAACGCTCGGCGGTCGTGGCGAAAGCGTGTCTGACGGAGACAGCACCGTGATGGGCGAGCGGATCTCGGCCGGCGTAGGCAGGCCCAGCGTCACTACAACCTCGTACGCAAGTGCTAACGAAGCAAGCGACAAGCTGGGAGGAAGAATCTCGGTCAAGTGCAGCGCCTGCAGGTACGGAGAAAAGTCTTGCAGGTGGTACGCCGGCTGGCGGACATTGACTGTGCCAAGAGGTAGAGTCTTAATACTCTTCTCCTTGATTCCCTTCGTTTTCGAGGCAATGTGCAGCACAAGGTCCACCTTAATGCGGTCGATCTTCGTGGCTTTGACGGCCTCGAGCTGGAGCGTGAACGGCAGAGGGCCGCTGTCCTGGGCGAGGCCCTGCTCGGGCATCGAGAAATAAGCCGTGACGTCGGAGTGCGAGCCGAAATCTCTGCGCAGCTGCGTGCGGCGCGTGAGATCGAGCGGCACGAGGCGCGGAAAGCACGGGTAGATCCCAATCGGCCGTGTGGTGCGCACATCGTTCTGCAAGACGCCCGGGCGCCGGATCACCGCCTTGACCGTCCAGAAAATGCCGTTCTTGAGCCCCTCGTCCCGGTAGAGCGGCGCGTGCGGGGGCACGCGGTTGATCCCGTCGGTGAGCAGAATGCTGAACGGGAACACGTAGTGGCCGGTGGAAAACGCCTTGGGCTCCTCGGCGCTCGGCGACGTGAACGCGTTCGTCGTGGTCTCGAAGAACCGCTCGCGCGACCGCACCATGCGCAGCCCGTCGTTCATGATCTGGATCGTGTCCTCGTCCCAGTTGCCGGCCTTGCCGATTTGCTTGACGGCCTCGTCGCGGACAAGCCGCGTGAACTGCCGGATCGTGCCCGTCTTGCGCTTCTCGCGCTTCCGCTTCCGCTTCTCGCTCTCCTCGCGGAACTGCGCGGCCGTGTACCCGTCGCACCGCAGCTTCACCTGAACGTCGGTGATCGAAAGCTTTCCGATTACCTGGACCTCGACCTCGCCCGAGACCACGTCGCCGGTGGTGTAGAACCCGCGCGGGTGCGGTCGGATCGCTATATTAGTGGTGGCGCCCATCTTAGCGGGGGAGCTTGGCCGTTGAGATAACCGTTAAGTTTGACCGTTGGCGGTCGTTATCAGCAGGCGACTTCCCCTACCCTGATATGCCCTTTGAAGTCATCTCAAAATAGATGAGCCGCGTGTGATGAGGGGGCGCAGTGGGCGAACGGCCGCGCCAACAAGATTGGCTCGATCAGAAGCCGTGCTATATAATTCGATAGCTCTTCTTTCACTAGCGATACTGTCGAGGCCTTAGGCATACTTGAGATGGGTGGAGGTGGAAGAAGCGAGGTTGGGGAACTGGGAGGGAAGTCGGGAAAGTCAAAAAAAAGTCGAAATATATAGCGAAGTTATGTTGTAAGTATTCGTATTGGGTTGCGGTGTGCTGGCTTGCCCGCCCACGCTGCCGGCTCATCGCAGTGCCCGAAAAGATCGTGTTAGAAAGAGAGTTAAAGATCCTCGATGCTCTGAAGTCTCGGGAACTCCAGCTGGTTCGGATACTCGTACTGGCTCAGATACTGCCTCAGGAACTCGTCATGCTCCGGGGGCTCGATCTCGCCCAAAGCCGCGTAATCGCTCGGGAGCTCGAACTGGTTCGAATCTTCAAACCGATGTAGCATCTCATACTGGTGCGTTTGCACACCCAATCCCGATAGCCCATACTGGCTTAGCAGCTCCTCCTGACCTGGGACGTCCTCCGGAATCGGGGAGCCTTCTAGGCTCACAGGATCATCTTCGCTCATGGGCGGGCCGGGTTGTCTGGGGCTCGCAGGCTCGCTGAAGTCCTTTTCGATGCGTACAGTACCCACCGCGCTCCTCGTAGCACTTTCATCATTCAGAGACCTGCCATGGCTTGTGAGCTCATCCTCGGTCTCGTCCTCGGTCTCGTCCTCGGTCTCGTCCCCGGTCCCGCCCCGACTCTTGACCCGAGTCTTGCCCCGAGTCTTAATCTGAATCTCTTCCTCAGTCTCATCTTGAGAGCCATCCTCGGAATCATACTCGGAATCATACTCGGACCCATTTTGGGACTCATCTTGGGACCCGTCTTGGGGCCCGGCTAGGGACTCGTCTTGGGAATCAGCGGAGTGCTGGGAGGCAGTGAGCTCCGTAGGGAATGGCACTAGCTCTTGCGGTGGTGGGGAATCAGGAATCGTTGATTGCGCTGAAGGCCGACGACGGCTACTGCTGCTGCCGCTAGCCCGCAGTGGCTCGGCATAGCCTTGAGTAAAATGGCGCCTGCCGACTCTCCTTCTCGGCCTAAGGAAAGTGATCTCCTGGCGTGGCCTCTCGGCACGAGGAAGATCCCTTCCTGTGTAGTCGGGCAGCGGCTGGAAAGCATGGGTATCGGTCGAGTCTAGATACCCACCGTGTCGCGTGCCGTGCGGAGACACCGAAGGCGAAATATCGTACACCTCGGGGGAGCCGGGCTGAGCTGGCTGTTGCGGTTCAGGCTGGGCTTGCTGGACTGGTGGCAGATTGTTGAGAATCTGCGCCTGCGGATAGAGGGCGCGCGCAATATCCGGAAGCCGGGCAGGGTCGAACGGCAGCGAGTCCGCGGGCGAGAGCACCTGCACGGGAATGCGGATCTCGGCCGGCCTTTCCAACTGGACAGTGAGCACGAGCTCGTAGGAGACCGAGTGGGTCGTGGCCTCCAAGGACGGCGGAATAAACGCAGGGATTGGCGAGGCCTTGAGCTCACTCGTGAAGTCCTCGAGTTCGTAGACAGGCTTGTCGATGACGACGTGGGAGAGGTCGATCGCCTCGGTGCGGATGTAGCGCCTCCGAAACGAGTGGACTGCCATCTTGAGCACGAGCTTGAGGTGCAGGCTGTGGATGACGGCAGGCTGCGTGGTGCCCAGCTGCAGCATGAGCATCGGGGGGCAGCCGTTCTGCTCAATTCCGGCGGCCGGAAGCGAGAACCGCACGTTGAGAATCGGGCCGAGGGGGAACGCGAAAGTGACGACGCGGGGGCCTCGGAGATTCATCGGCACCAGCGCGCGCGGCGCATAGATCGGGTAGACCGGCACGGTGATGATCTTGCGGGGGGAGTGGATGAAGCCCGGGCGGTAGACAGCCGCCTTGAGCGACCAGAAGATACCATCCTTGTTTCCGTCGGGGCCCTGGAGTATAGCCTGGGGCGGAAGGATCTTCCCAGGCTCGAGAGTGAAGCTGAACGGGAAGCGGAAGACGCCGGCAAGCAACTCGCGCGGGCCGTCACCAATGGTTGTGGAGTCGTGGTAGAAGCGCGCGCGCGAGCGGATGATGCAGTCCCTACCGACGCGGTCGAAGTTGATATCCTCCTCGAGCAATTGGTTCTCGCGAACCTGCTTGAGGAGCAGGCTCTGCACCGTGCGCTCATACATGGTGAGCTCGTGCTGCTGGACCCTTCTCGGGCGGTCGCGGTTGCTGAGCTGTCTGGTGCGCGGGCGCCCTCGCTCCCTTGGGTTTAGGAAGCGTTGGGGGGCGGCAATGATTGCATGCTCGTCGCAACTGATACGAATGCAGATGCCAGAGATAGAGACGCGGTCCTGGACCTCGACCACGACGTACCCAGAGATGGTATCGCCGTTGGTGTAGAAGTCCCGGTAATGCGGGTCGAGTTCGATGTCGACGCTGCAGGCCATTTGTGTGGAGAAAACAGGGCCCCCAGGCCCGGTATTTATATTAATTCCGGGGGGAATACCGGCACGTTTTCGGGCGATGACGGCGTGGGCCGCTACTCGGCAATTGATTAGGTTACACCAACCGGGTCCTCGCTGCATGTGCCGCTGCATGTGCCGCTGCATATGCATCCCGGCTGCAGACTCCACTCCTCCTATCTAATCTCGTGTCATACGGCGTTCATTTCATAATGCGCTCAAAAAATGGGATACCAAGAGATCTCTCCTGCGCCCGACTTTTCTCAAACTTCATTGAGTTGGAGCTAATGCGTTGGATAAATGCCCTTCACATTGCGGATAATTTTCGGGGAAACCAGTGTGGCCATAAAGTGAAGAAATATACCAATTGCCGGTGAAAAGTACGAATTCCGAGCCATGAGGCAATTGGCTTCCCGTTTTTCCCCCACTTCACCCCCGTTGTTTTTTTTCCCCACGTCATCTCCCCCCATCTGCCTAACCGCTCGCCTAACCTCACCCGCCTAGTCACACCCGTCTAATTACACCCGCCTAACCGCAGCCGCCTTACACCCGCCTGACCACACCACGCATGACCTGCCCGCCTGACCGAGCCTGTCGACCCCAGCTACGCTTACTCCGAACAGTCTGCCATCACGTGCGGGCCTCAATCGAAGCCGGCCAGCGAACCACCGGGAACCACCGGAAACCACCAGATTGCACGATGTGGAAGCGGCTTCTCAAGCCCACCCTCGCGCCCGCCGTGAAGGACACGCGCGTCATCGACTTCCGGCAGCCTCCGGGCCTTGCGGGCCTGCTCACGCGTAGCGACGAGGATCTCGGCGGCTTCTCGACGGTGAGTCTCACGCTGCACGACGAGCAGACGCCACAGCCGTACGCGCGGTTTGCCGGCGAGATCAGCCTTGACCTGCCCGAGGACCGTCCGGATGTGGTGCGGCTCGGGTACGCGATGTTCCGCACGCGGGATCGGACGCCCGGGCTGTTTGGGCTCGGCGGCGGCGAGTTTTACGACTGGTCGACGTTCAACCGGCTGGCGCTGCGGGTGCGCGGCGACCACCGCAAGTACTTCATCAACGTGCAGGCCGACACGCCGTACCCCACGGACCTCTACCAGCACCGGCTGTTTCTCAAGACGCCCGGCGAGTGGGAGACGGTGAGCGTGTCGTTTGCAAACTTCATTCTCACCAACGGCGGCGTGATCCAGCACCAGCAGCGGCTCGAGACCGAGCGCGTGCGCAGCCTGGGCATTGGCCTTGTCGACGGCCAGTACGGCCCGTACCAGCTGGACATTGCGTGGGCGCAGGTGCTGAGCGGCGAGCCCGAGCCGGACGCCAACGCGGCAGCGGCTGGAGTTGAGGCCGGTGCGGGGGACGCCGGGGCGCGCGCGATTGGCGAGTCGCCGATGGGCCCCGTGGCCGACGCGGAGCTGGAGCGGGAGAACCGCGGGGGCGCGACGCCGGGGAAGCGGCTCTCCGTGGACGATTAATGAACTTTTTATTGGCATAACATACATAGGAGCGTAATGTTGCGTAGGGATGTTTTATGGTGTGTGGTGCTGTGGTGTGCTGTGGGCGGTGGTGCGCTTTGGTGTGTTGTGGTGTGCTGTGGTGGGCGGTGGATGGTGTAGAGTTAATTGTGTGTATGTGGTGTGGTGTAGTGCGCGGTGCACGTAGAGTCAGAATGTACAATTGAATAAACTATTTCCGTACGATACTATGCAGCGTACTGCAGCGTACTATATACATTTCGTACTGCTCTGCCAATTCTGTCGATAGTGGGGCCTAAACAGCGCCGACGCTGAAACAAAAAATCGAGGAGGGTGTACGAACAACAAATAAATAATACCGCTACTGGGATTCAAGGCGGCGCAGCGCAATCCGCGATGGTCATACACAAATGCGCTCTAGTGGGCTCAAATTATGCCAAAAAGGCGTAATCTTCGCGAAACAGCCCGAAAAAAAAGCACAATGCAGCTCACCACACTGCCGCCCACCCCAGGCTATTACCAGCAAAAACGCAGCTCATTCCAAAAATTTCGAATGCCCCGGACCAGGGAGCGGCGCCCGGAAACTGGCCCAATCTAATCTGCCACGATGAAAGTGCCCTTATGCTCCGGGGTAGGGTGCGCGACACGCAATATCGTTAGGTAGGTGAAACAGTTCGCATATCTATTACTTTTTGTCAATCTCTTTGTCATCGAGGCGTGCGCGGGGCGGCGGCCAGCCTGGGGTTCCGCTGTTCATTTAGCGGCCGCGCGCGCGGCAATGGTGAAAAGCGCTGCTCAAAATGGGCAGCTAGCTGCGTGCGACCCTGCCGTCACCAGCTATTCGCCACAAGCGCTGGCCGGCCTGGC
Source organism: Entelexis gropengiesseri (assembly GCA_030579755.1). Classification (NCBI taxonomy): domain Eukaryota; kingdom Fungi; phylum Ascomycota; class Dipodascomycetes; order Dipodascales; family Trichomonascaceae; genus Entelexis; species Entelexis gropengiesseri. Next base: position 2,296 of record JAKTRO010000090.1, on the reverse strand, counting down.
AGGCCAGGCCCGGGGCAGGCCGGGCGCCCTGCAGCATCACCTGATGATAGATGCAAGATGGGCCTACAGGAGGAGCAATGAGGACGACGTGCAGGGAGGCCAGGGCATGGAATGCAGAAGCAGAGGACCCTGGCAATATGCGACGCATGTCGTGTAGCAATGCATTTGTCGGGAATTGAGTATGCCGAACGCATGTCAGCGGGTGAAACATTGTGACCCGAGCTCGGGATTTTTGTGCGGGGACCCTGCTGGCAATCGGGAGCAATCGGGCGGCGGCATCGGGCAGCGAATCTTGGCCCCCCAGCCGGTGGGGGGTGGATCGTGCGGCCAAACATGGCCGAACTGGACTGGAAATAGAGCCTTGGCCCCGCGGGCTAAAGAGTGCCGCATCGGAGGGAGCCAGGCCGGGTGCGCTGCCCGGGTCTGCTGCAGGCGGGGCACGAGGATCGTGACTCCCGCCCTACCCGAGCTCTATCGTGCATACAGGCCGTAGGGAAGCCACCTGACGTGGCGGCGACGATTGGTGGAAGCCCGCGATCTCCACGCTCCCACGGCTACGACTGGGCACGACGAATTGAGCCGAGCGACGAATTGCACGCTGCTGAGCCCGAGTGCAATCATTTCCCACCCCGCAAGCACGCGCACCGACTGCCAGCTTTCACCCGCGATCGCCAGCACCGCGATCGCCACTCGATTGCAGTTGCACGATTTAGAGATGCCGCTGCGCCACACCGTCCAGGAGTTTGTGGACCTCGGGCACTCCCGAAGCCAGGCCGCGGGGTACACGAGCTTCATGCTGTCGCTGCCCCGCGAGTACCGCCACATGGGCGTGCGCGAGATGGCGGAGATTCTGTCGACGCCGATGTATGCGTACGACAACGATTCCGGGCTGGACGGGCGCGAGCCGCCTTCGCGCGACCGGCCCTGCAAACCCCTAAGTGCCCCAAGTGCTGAGACCCCAAGTGCCGAAACCGCAGCTGTCGAAACCGCAAGTGTTGAAACCGCAATTGCCGAATTTACAATTGCCGAGACCACAACTGCCGAAACCACCAGCCGCGCCGAAACCACCGACCGCGCCGACACCAACCGCGCCGAAACGAGACTCACCGAAACGAGGCCCACCGAAACGAAGCCCACCGCAACCAGCCCCACCGCAACCAGAACCATCGAAAGTGGACTCACCCAAACTGAACCCTCCCAAAGTGAACCCACCCAAAGTGAACCCACCGAAGTGAGAGCCGAGTCAATGCCGTCGCGCGCGTCGCGCGCGTCGCGCGAGGGCCTCACCCGCGAAGACCTCGAGGCGGCGCGTGCGCGGTACGCGCTGAGCAGCCTGGCGATGAACGAGACGCTGGACATGGCGTACGGGATGTTCATGCGGCCGGCGGGCTGGGAGGAGAGCGCGTGGGAGGACCCGCTGGAGTGCGACGACACGGTGTTTGACGCCGACAGCGAGGCGAGCGAGGGCGAGTCCGAGCCGTTTGTGTGGGTCGAGTCGTGCGTGTGCAAAGCCAACGAGCGGTTCAACGTGCGCGCGAACGGGCGGGGAGAGGTGCGGCCGTGCGTGTGCGCGCTCTAGCTCAACCCCATTCAGCTTCCGGCTGCCATTACCCATATTTAAGTACGATATTTAACTTTATTCTATGCTCTTACAAGCCGGAGTCCATGAAAACGCTCACGTTCTTACCTCGCCAATGGGCTCACATAGCACGATGCTCGGTTTATTTAATGCACTCCTATGAGTACTTTTGTAGTTCTGGCTTGCACTACTACTACACCGCTTGTGAATCTGATCGGCCTGCTATAAGACCTCTCACAGTCTCGTCCGACTGCTATTACCGCCGATGGGTTCACGCCCCAGTACGCTATTCAGTCCCGTCGGGCTGCTATTCACCAACCCCAATACGTTATTTAGCTTCATGCAATTCAGCTCCTATTATATCAGTCCGGCTTTAATCAGGCCGCTTGTTTACCCTCCTCGTACATCTCGGCCTGCTTATAACATCAGCCGCGCAGCCGTCAACGCCCACCGCCCACCGCCCGTAGCTCCCTCAATATTTATCACGAACCCCCTAATTAACCCATTTTATCCATCTGTCTTATCCAATTCCACTACCACCATTTGGCCGCCCCGTGGCCCGCGTTAAAAGCGCGCTGGGCGCAGCGGTTAGGGGCCGATGAGCGGTCCGTTCAGCAGCTCGTTCAGCGGGCTCGGCGGCCCGCTGCCGCACGCGCTCGCCATCGAGCTTCCGCTGCGGGTCGAGTCGCGCCCGAACGCCGTGCGCGCCCTCGGCGG
>JAKTRO010000089.1:0-29379 GCA_030579755.1 Entelexis gropengiesseri | reverse complement strand
CGGCCGCCCATCTCCCTTCTTCTTCCAACATCTACGTTGACCTCACTGAACCTCATAGGCCCTAGCACTTCTACCCGAAAGCCTGGGCCGCTGGAGCCATCATCATAGGGATATGGTGGCTTTTGAGAGGTTTGGTCCCCACGTCAAGCTGATACCAATGTTTCACCATTTATTCCAGGGAATTTTATGAAGAAGGGCAAAAAACAGAAAAAAGAAAAGAAAAAGAAAAGAAAAGAAAAAAAGAAAAGAAAGCCCGGCCGCGCTCAAGTTATATGCGTACTGTTCGGAAAAGAAGAGAAACGAACACTAAGGTCAGCCTGAGGCAGTTATATAGGAGGCATTGGCCAGTGAAGCGTGGTGGATAAAGTCATTCTTCCTCGTTGTGAGTCCGTTGCACTTGTGCCCTAGTGGCTTCACAACTTTACGCCATTCACCAATGACGTAGCCCATCTCTGAACTAGCACCTGCCGGCTAAGGTACTAGCTTTGGAGAGCCCCTGGCCTTGGAACCCTTGTTCGCGCAAGGAAGTACAGGCCAGGCTGCTGCATTATGTCCCTCACGACATCGCAGCTCTCATCTTGTTGTCCACCGGCTTTTGACAATAGGATGGGGAACCTGAGATCCAATTCCAAGTGCACGCTTGCTACATGCTTCAACCATTTCATCAGGCAATTTTACGACGAAGGGCAAAAAAAAGAAAAGAAAAGAAAAAAAGAAGAAAAAAGAAAAAAGAAAGCCCGGTCGCGCTCAAGTTACATGCGTACTGTCTGAAAAAAAAGAGAAACGGACACTAAGGCCAGCCAGGAGGATGAAGCTAAGTAGCTAGGGAGCATGGTCGAACGTGCACCTGGCAAGAGGAGATCAGAGGTCCTCATGATCTTTAAGATTTGGGGAATCCCTACAACATGACCACAGGGCGGCGTCATGGTCCTTCTATTGGAGACAGCCTTGCTTGAGTGAATGCTGGAAGGTGGCACAAATTCTTCAACAATTCAGGCTTCTCCTTATTAGGCCTCATCAATGCGCCTTTGATGAAGCCAATGATGAAACAGATGAGTGAGGCGGTCAATGGGACGAGAATACTTTGGGACGAAAGTATTAAGAGACCGCTTTTTCTGGTGTGGTGCGGGTACTAACGACAAACAACAGTGAATCGTGGAGACGAATCCGAAGGAGGCTCGCAATTGCAAGAGAAGAGGATCGCATGCAGGTTCGAGGTCGAGAATCTAGGTGAGTATAAGGGCGCGAGTGTCCAGAGGTGTCCAGAGGTCCAAAGAACTTGGAGACGAGAACTTGGAGACGGGAACTTGGAAACGAGAACTTGGAGACAAGAACTTGGAGACGGGAACTTGGAGACGGGAACTTGGAGACGGGAACTTGGAGACGGGAACTTGGAGACGAGAAAACGGAGACAAGGACAAGGAGACAAGGACAAGGAGACAAGGACAAGGAGACAAGGACAAGGAGACAAGGACAAGGAGACAAGGACAAGGAGACAAGGGCAAGGGGACAAGGACAAGGAGACAAGGACAAGGAGACGAGAGAACGGAGACAAGGACCAGGAGACGAGGGAACGGAGACGAGGGAACGGAAACGAGAGAACGGAACCAAGAGAACGGAAACGAGAGAACGGAACCAAGAGAACGGAAACGAGAGAACGGAACATATCACGTGGCGTACACATGTCACCGTTGATATAAACACTCTAGGAGCGACTAGACAGGCTTCGACCACCAACCAGACTTCAAGCATCGACCCGACTCCAAGTGCCAAACAAACACCAGATGGCAAGCAGAAAAAACGGAATAGCAAACGAGTCGTGAAACTAGTATACAACGATTACGTGTGTTTAGTATTTCTAGCATCGTTGGCTGGGTGCTTCGTGGTGGGTGTTTGCCTCTATGCACTTATTCGCGGTTGGCGGAGTCGCGAGAAGCAGCGACCATAACGCAAGTGCGGAAGCTCAGACCATCAGATAACGAATCAGAAGTCAGGCGCTTGCTAGAAACTGGCATATAACAGGAGTATCTGTTATTCAGTTGTTGAGCAGGGGTTGAGAGCATTCTGTGTTTGCGGTGTAACGTTGTATATACCCATCGGATATAACGATACGCACAGCATATGCATAGCCTGTAGCCACTTGTAAGCATTTACGATATGCTGAGTACAGTTTAGGGAATCCTGGCCGATAGCCACAAGTTGAAGGACCGAACGGCCGCGAAAGGCACAGGCGGCAAGTAACTGCAGGCTCAATTAACTGATACGTAGCCACGATAACCTTTATATAGTACATACATATTGCATAATTCAGCGAGAGATGTATTCAGTGAGTTTAAGGCTGTGCCACGATTCGCGCGCTCGTTCTCATCGAGTCTTGAAGCAATGACCATGACAGATGCTCAAAACGTCCAGACGCCACAGGACTCCGCATCAAAAGGCATCCATTAGTCCCTGATAAATACTAAAGCTGTTGCCAGCCAATGCGCTACTTCAGCTAAGGCCGCGTTGACATTAATACAGCAAGGCACTACCCCGGTCCTGCCACATATATGTAAACAGTCTAGGGGCACTATCTCATTCAGCTTCAATCGAAGCGACACCGGCGCGTTTTGTATCTGAAAAAAACTAACGTCGGGTGGTCTCATCAAATTATGCGCGCCGCAAAGGCATCATAGAGCTCTAACTATTCGGTGTGAGAGACAAAGGCCGCCGGGTAAGGGTCTCTTCCTCGAGCAACCTGGCGCAACGTGTCAGAGAGAATATCACGTGACCTCTATTCACCACCACCATCTATAAGTATCATTACTGCTCTATAATCTATCTCAATCCGGTTCTTCTACCTCCCTGATATCCTTGAATATCACTGATACTGAGCCTGGTTCCCAGATCTTGCCGTAACCCAAGTCTGGTCTTGCCGGTCTCTTGGTAATCGCTGACCTCAGTCCGTAGTCACATTACCACCACGTCCGACACAACGCCCCGTGGTTTTACCCAGCCCACGGTAAAAGTTTGGTGGCTCATAAGTCGGCAGGGATCTATCCAAAAACTCAATTTTCAAAAGCGCACTGAGGTACCTGTGGCTATCCGCCGCAAAGATGTCATTTCGGCTCGACCAGAGGCCCCTCGTATCGGCCAGTCATCGGAAGATCATCGTGAGCGCACAGACCTAGCACCCTGAGATAGTGTCAGAGAGAACTCTCACGTGGGGATTACATCACCTTAAGTGATGATATGACTCATCTATGGTATAAGTAGTTTAGCTCAGTGTATGTAGCCTTTATCTGATTTCAATCTTCCAGAAGGTCCCTAGAACCTCCTAAGTTCGGAATTTAGGTCCCAGACGTCGCCGTAACCTACGTCCGGTCGTCGGAGCATGGTCTTTGCTGACCCTAGTCCAAGGTCACATTACCACCACCTCTGACAGATAGTAAGCCGTACGTAATACCCCTACCCGTATCAATCACTAAGAGCATGTGAGCATCTAGGCAAAGGTGGAAATATAAAAGCCATCGGGTGGCAGCCTCGCACTTTTTTGCACAATGGACGATGGCGTCAACAAGCTGTATTCTGAAGGGATGATTTCCAGAATTTAGTAGTTGGAATTCAGGAGCCAGGCGGAGAAGACAGAGGATAAGATACAGGGTCCGGACATTATACTCAGGACCTTGGACTCAGGACCCAGAATTCGGAACTCAGGAACTAGTATCCGCCACTCAGATGACGGAGCCCAAAGCTCCGGGCACGAAAGCCAGGACCCAGGACCCAGGACCCAGGACCCAGAACGCGGGACTCAAAATTCTGGAGGCAGAACCCGGTGCTCAAGAGTAAGAACTCAGGATTAAAGATCCCTGATTCCAAGACTAAGACTTCAGGACCTGAGACCCAGACTCGAGGTCCTGGGACCATCGACCAGCACTCAGAACGCAGGACTCAGAGCCTCAGGACTCTAAACTGAGGATCCAGGATCCGGATTTCAGACCGAGGGCTCAGGAATACGAGCCCATACTTCCTGCTTAAAGCCTGGAGCTTAGCATCAATACGTATGGACCCAGAGCGCGTTGCTTAGGACTAAGGCGTTTTGGCCCAGGACCCAGAGCACACGCCTAGGAATTCAGGAATTAGAGCCAAGAACTCTGGGCCCAGGACTCTGGACTCTGGATCCCCGTCTTCAGGAGACTCAGCTTCAAGAACCCAGGCTCCAGGACTCCGAACTCAGGACACAGGGTCTGTGGCCCAGGACTTGAGGACACAAAAGCAACGATCAGGATCAAAGGCTCAAGATTCAGGACCCAGGACTCAGGACCCTTGAACTCAGGGCTCAGGCTTCAAGACCCAGGAACCAAGGAGTAGTAACTCAAAATATGGCACTCACGAATCAGATGCCAGGTTCAAGATTCAGAGCTCAGAGTGTAGAGCTCAGAGCCAGCACTTATGACCCCGGATTTATAGCCAGGAACCAAGAAGGCGAAAATAAGAGACGAATTTCCAGAGGACTGAGACCAAGATAGTTTTCAAGGCCCAGAGCTTCGCCCAAGACTCAAAGCCATATTTGCACAACAAGCAACAAATACTTCTACTCAAGAGCATCAATCCACAGAAACCCAGAACATAGTACCACAACCACAAGCATGGAGCCTGAAGTCCAAGGCTGAAGCTAGAACCCAAAGATTGAAACGAGCATTCATAACCAGAAAAGAACCACACAGAACCCAGATCTAGCGCTTGAGCGCCCACAGCGCAAGACAGTTGCTCATCACCAGAAAGAGAGCCCAAACGCTCAGAGCTTACAACTGGAAATCAGCGTCAAGTCTCAGAACTCATACCAAGTTTCACGAAATCAGGGCTTCGGACTCGCTGCACAGACTCCAGCCAGTATAATCAGGTAACAGAGTCAGAATCCAGGGCTCATAAGTAAAACCCCAGCACTAGAACTCAGGACTAAAACCTTGACACTAATGCCTCAGAATGCAAAGCTCGAGACTGAAAACTTGAGGCTCTCTTGGAGCGGCATGCCGCTATCTTAAGATTCAAAATCTCAGAAGTCATGCAAGAGATGCGGACATCTCCTCGGTACTCAAAGCTCAGGTCACTAGATTGTGAATCACTGGTGAGAACTCAGGATTCGTATTTCAGAACTTGTAACCGAACGAATCGAACCTTAGGCTTCGGGATTCAGAATCAGCTGGCATAGGACTCAGAATTCAGACTTGAGTTTGCGACTTAGGATTCAGGGCAGGGCTCGAACTACAAGCTTCGTAGCCCACGACTCAAGGCTCAGGACTCAAAGCTCGGAGCTCATTCCTCAGCTCTCAGCTCTCAGATATCGGGGGCTAGACTCAGGACTCACAAAGCTCAGGTTTCAGATCTCAGAGCTTGGATCTCAGACGCAAGGCTCAGAACTCAGAGCAATCCTTGGAGCTGAGCGGTTTGCGGAAGACGCGCGCCCCAATCGCACGAGAGGCGAAGGACTACTACGGGATCCGAGTAGGATGCCACTCGGTAGCTTTGGGTGGATCAGCCAAAAGGTGAGTTTGCCCATCCCAAAGGTGGCACGCAAGTCCTGCACGTAGATAAAGAAATCATAGTACAAGGATAGGGGAGGCATAAGCTCAATATTTGCTCGAATGACAGTGAACTCAGAGCTCTCGTCGTTCGAAATGAGAACATAGCACTCAGCCCTTTGCACTCATGACTTGGCAACCAGGCTCAAAACTTAAAACTCAGCCTTCATCACTCAGATATCACTCGGGGTGAGCGTCACGAACTTAGGACCCGAAACTTAAGAGGCAAAGTCCAGGACTCGAAATAGTACTCGGTACTCGGAACCAGAGCTCAGAACTGTGGATCCATAGCCAGGAGTCAGAGTTCAGGACACACAACGAACCCAGCATGACGAACCCAGAATGACGCAGAATGACGAACCCAGAATGACGAATGACGAACCCAGAACCCCGGACCCAGAACCAAGGACGCAGAACTCAAAACCACGAAGCAGGGACTCACAACGATGAACTCGGAATGACAACCCAGAATCATCAATCCATAACTCAGAACCAAGAATTTAAAGCTCAAAAACAGAACTCAAGACCAAGAACCCAGTACCCCGAGTGTAGGACTCAGAACCCAGAAGCACGGACCCAACACCGAAAAACACGAACCCAGGAACAAGAACCCTGAACCAAAACCGGAGGATTCAGAAACACGAGCCCAGAACCCAGAAGAAAAGGCTAAAAGCAAAACCAGAGCCCAGAATCACAAACCACGAACCACGAACTCACACACAAGAGCCCACAAACGAGAAATCAGCACTCATAACGCGTGATCACGCCTAAGAGCCGGGAACACAGAACACAGAACACAGAACACAGAACCTAGAGTCATGAGCAGAGAGCCACAAATCTAGAGCTCGAGCTCAGAACCCAGTACCCAGAACCCGGTACCCAGAACCGAAGACGCAGGGCACAGAACCACCAGCCACGAATCACGAACTAAGGACCAAGAACTCAGGACTCAGAATACAGAATTCAGAATGCGGAATCAAGTACTCAGAATGCAGAGCCAAGTATCCAGTGCCCAGCATTCATGTTTCAGGTCATTGAGCTCAAAACTCAGAACCAAGAGCAAAAGGCTAAGAATCCAAAACCACTAATCCACATCTCAGACCTCAGAACCAAGGACACAGTACTAAGAACTCAGAACCAAGAGCCCAAGAGCCAAGAGCCAGAAACCAAGATTCAGACTCAGAAGCAAGAACTCAGGCCCAAGAACCAAGATCAAGACCCGAGACCAAAGACCCAAGATCCAAACTCAGATCCAAACTCAGCTCTCAGAATTCAGAACCAAGAACCAGAACCCACGACTCAGTGGTCAGAACTTGGGACTTACAGCAGCGAACCCAGAATCACGAACCCAGAGCCACGAACCAAGAACTCAGAACCAAGAACTCAGAACCAAGAAACCAGAGACAAGAGCCAAGAGCCACCAAGCTATAACCCGAATCACGAACCCCAGAACCCAGAACCCTGAACCCAGAGTCCGGAACCGAGAATCAAGAACTCAGAATTCAGAACTCAAGACCCAGAACCCAGAACCACGCACCTACTGTTAGACCCAGACCCAAGAACACGAGATCTGGATTCAAGGACCATAAACCCAGAGCCCGGAACCACGAGCTCAGAACCCAGAGCCAGAACTCTAGAGCCAGAACTCTAGACCCAGATATCTAAACCCAGATCCTCGTACCATGAACTCAGAACAACGGACCCAGACCTAAAACCAGAACCACGATACCAAGAACCCAGTACCATGATGAACCGCGGACTCAGGACTCAGGACCAAGAACTCGGGAGTCAGAACCCAGAACGCGGAAAGCGGACCCAATGAATCAGATTCAGAACCAGAACCGCAGACTCCGAATTCAGGACCCCGAGCCAAGACCGAAGACCGAAGACCCAGGACCCAGGACCCAGGACCCAGGATCCAGACTCAGAACCCGGAGAGAGCCAAGAGCCAGTACTCAGAACCCAGAACCAAGATCCGGGCTCAGAACCCAGAATACAGAACTCAAAGCAGAGAGCCCAGAACCAAGGAACTAAAATCACCAATCCCGAACCCAGAATCCAGTACCAGAAACCCAGAGCCCAAGACTTGGAAACACGAACCCATAATCCACGAACCCAGACCCCGCGCCCCAGAAAGCAGAACACAGGCAGGGCAAAAGCACAAGGTAGAAGCCAGAAACCAGAAACCAGAAGCCGGGGTTCAAAAGAGCAAAGTAGGGAGAACCAGAGGCAAAGGCAGAAATTGATGAACAGAGTAGAACAAAAGCCAGAAAGAAGAGGAAGATACTGAAACTCAGAAGCAAGAATCCAGAAGCAAAAATCCAGAAGCAAAAATTCAGAAGCAAGAATCCAGACGCAAGAATCCAGAAACAAGAATCCAAAGATCGAAGGAACTGAAAATCATAGGAACCTGAGATCATAGGAACTGGAGATCAGAGGAACTGGAGATCAGAGGAGCCAGACCAAAGAAAGAAAGTAAAGAAAGCGAAGCCAAGAAAACAAATCCAAGAAAACAAACTCAAGTCAACAGAGTCAGGAGATCAAACACAAGAATACCAGCCCAAATAGAATTCACAGCAGATGGAGGCTCTAGGCCCGGCTTTTCCAGTGGTTTCATGAATAATCAATCATGGGTGACATGCAGAACTATCCTCATTTGCAGGTAGTTGCCACAGTCAATCGCCGCCAGACGCACTTCAAGCTTGGTTGATGCTTTTGTGCTACCCCAGTCTAAATGACTCTTGAAGGCCTAGGAAATTCGAAGATACACCGCATAGGTTGAACCAATGCTGGATCTTTGTTGTCCAGACTGTGATTCTTTGGGCCCAAGGTGTCTTGGGAGGGACAGGGATCAAGCGCCAGCAAATGATAATGGTTCATTGGCTTTGTTTGCAGGGTCATCAGGCCAGAATGTGACCTCGACCCCAGGGCGATCCAAGAAAGGGGGGTGCTTGCGATATTTGCGCAGCTTAGCATCTCCGCCCAATGTCTCCTCCACGTCTTTTTCTTCGAATTTTCGGCTCCATCCTTTTCATTCTCTCGTGTCCGCTCTCTTGGTTCCGTTCTCTCGTTTCCGTTCTCTTGATTCCGTTCTCTCGTTTCCGTTCTCTCGTTTCCATTCCCTCGTCTCCGTTCCCTCGTCTCCTGGTCCTTGTCTCCGTTCTCTCGCCTCCTTGTCCTTGTCTCCTTGTCCTTGTCCCCTTGTCCTTGTCCCCTTGTCCTTGTCTCCTTGTCCTTGTCTCCTTGTCCTTGTCTCCTTGTCCTTGTCTCCGTTCTCTCGTCTCCAAGTTCTCGTCTCCAAGTTCTTTGGACCTCTGGATAACCACCACTGAACACTCGCACCCTTATACTTACCAGGATTCTCGACCTCGAACCTGCATGCGATCCTCTTCTCTTGGTCCATGCAATTGCGAGCCTCCTTCGGATTCGTCTCCACGTTTCACTGTTGTTTGTCGTTAGTAACCGCACCATACTAGAAAAAGCGGTCTCTTAATACTTTCGTCCCAAAGTATTCTCGTCCCATTGACCGCCTCACTCATCTGTTTCATCATTGGCTTCATCAAAGGCGCATTGATGAGGCCTAATAAGGAGAAGCCTGAATTGTTGAAGAATTTGTGCCACCTTCCAGCATTCACTCAAGCAAGGCTGTCTCCAATAGAAGGACCATGACGCCGCCCTGTGGTCATGTTGTAGGGATTCCCCAAATCTTAAAGATCATGAGGACCTCTGATCTCCTCTTGCCAGGTGCACGTTCGACCATGCTCCCTAGCTACTTAGCTTCATCCTCCTGGCTGGCCTTAGTGTCCGTTTCTCTTTTTTTTCAGACAGTACGCATGTAACTTGAGCGCGACCGGGCTTTCTTTTTTCTTTTTTCTTCTTTTTTTCTTTTCTTTTCTTTTTTTTGCCCTTCGTCGTAAAATTGCCTGATGAAATGGTTGAAGCATGTAGCAAGCGTGCACTTGGAATTGGATCTCAGGTTCCCCATCCTATTGTCAAAAGCCGGTGGACAACAAGATGAGAGCTGCGATGTCGTGAGGGACATAATGCAGCAGCCTGGCCTGTACTTCCTTGCGCGAACAAGGGTTCCAAGGCCAGGGGCTCTCCAAAGCTAGTACCTTAGCCGGCAGGTGCTAGTTCAGAGATGGGCTACGTCATTGGTGAATGGCGTAAAGTTGTGAAGCCACTAGGGCACAAGTGCAACGGACTCACAACGAGGAAGAATGACTTTATCCACCACGCTTCACTGGCCAATGCCTCCTATATAACTGCCTCAGGCTGACCTTAGTGTTCGTTTCTCTTCTTTTCCGAACAGTACGCATATAACTTGAGCGCGGCCGGGCTTTCTTTTCTTTTTTTCTTTTCTTTTCTTTTTCTTTTCTTTTTTCTGTTTTTTGCCCTTCTTCATAAAATTCCCTGGAATAAATGGTGAAACATTGGTATCAGCTTGACGTGGGGACCAAACCTCTCAAAAGCCACCATATCCCTATGATGATGGCTCCAGCGGCCCAGGCTTTCGGGTAGAAGTGCTAGGGCCTATGAGGTTCAGTGAGGTCAACGTAGATGTTGGAAGAAGAAGGGAGATGGGCGGCCGATGGGTTCCTTATATGAATCCCAACGGCGAAACTCACATGTTCTCTGGTCAAGGGTGGGACAAGGGTCGCTTCCGAGGAAGGAAGGTATTCTCATAGTTAGGGTGCGGGTAGCGTCACCTGCATCTTGTGAATAGGGTTTAGTGAGGGGTAAAGCAAGCGGCGATAGCGACCCATGTAAAAATGATGCAATGGACTCGCGCTGATAGTGACAGCCGACGACGTCGGTGATTATCTCAATATGTCACAGTGCTGGAAATTTTGAGTCAATTGGACTCATATTGTGTGAGTTGAAAGAATGTAAAGTCTTGCTGTGGGCTAGGGTGTACGACACGTGGCGTCGCGCTAAGACGACAAGGTGCATGGGGCGGCAACCCGTTCCCTGGCACATGCTGGTACCAAATAGATATACAGGAACGCTACGCTGGTGCTATGGCGCATCCAAAAGAAAAGCGGCTTTCCATTTCTAACTACTACAGGTACAGTGCGCGCCAGTTTCGTATTGCTTGGAGGCGCCATTGCTCAATCGCCAGGACATCCATCGTTTTAGCCTTGGGTTAGGTTTGACGTGTCGCGCTCCGACGGTGGCGTGGCTTGATGGCGGGAAACCAGTTGGCCGTCCATGGCCTTCAACTCAACCTCGATATCTTTACTTTCACTGTGGTTTACCGGTGAGAGAGTGTAAACCCCTGGAATAATTGTTTCCCTGGGGTCTGTCAAATAAAGGGCACGTAAAGTAGCGCGCCAACCTAGAGGAAATGATTACCAGGCTATTCGCTTTCTGGTGTACCTAAGTGCATTATGCGCCAGCTTTGTTTTGATCCAACTCGAATTGAATCAACCGACGCCACGCGAGCTGGCCGGTCCATTATTATGTAGGTTAGGGTTCATTTATCGGCTACGTGGCACTTTGTCGGACGTGGTGGTAATGTGACTACAGACTGAGGTCAGCGATTGCCAAAGGCCAGCAAACCAGACCTGGGTTACAGCAAGATCTGGGAACAAGGCTCAGTATCTACGATATTCAAGGATATCTTAAAGGTAGAGGAACCGGATTAGGGTGGTTTGTAGAACAGTCATGATACTTAAAGAGAGTGGTGTATAATGGTCATGTGATGTTTTCTCTGTTACACTTATCGAACCCTAGCGAGCACCACACATGCCTGGTTCCTTTTGCTTATTTTTGGCAGTGAGTGACGGTGGTGAAGCTCATTATAATTTTCGCCGCGATGCAGCAAATTGTGGGGCGCTCGCGCCTGATGTCAGTGCAACGCATAAGAGGTCTGCTCGATATATTTAAGATCGCAAAGACTGACATATGTTGCAGAAATCGTTTGGATTCTCAGCCTGTCTAACTAGTACAAACACGTGGTCAACGATTATTTGCATGTGCTTGCTCCCTTGCTTCTCTTTCACTAATATGCTTTGAATTGCAAGGCATCGAATGCGAGAAAACTCAACTCATGGCCCTGCTATATTGGCAGGTCTTCTGACGGGACAATAGCCCTTCAGGTTGGGACCACCCGAATAACAATATCTGCTTGCTACAGTTCGTTACAGCTTATCTTCTGCTTTACTGGATGCCCCAACCTCTCCACGGTGGCTGAAGCCACGGCTGCGTGCCTCTGTCTCAGCATCGCTGGAAACATCCAATTCCGAGACTAGCATGTGATCGATATTTCATCATATGGTATCTTAATAGCCCGCAGTGGAAACGAGGAGGCTCCAGATATGATTATACAGCAGCAGCCTCTCACCCAATTTCGAATCCGCAAGCGGTTGCCCCAGAAGTCTCATCGGTCTTGAATTTGGATCTCAGACATGCTGTAACCGGCATTTTGTGATCGGGACCTGGTCTCTAGTAGCCCTAGTCCGAGGTATAATTATCACCACCTCTGGCTCACGAGTAGAGTGTGATGTCACATCCAACAACGCTCGAACTATCCATTGTCATTAAACCGCGATATTTAGCAATCCATGACGCCACTGAGAGTTAATTACTGGCATTATTGATGCGTGAATGAATAGGTATTTGTCACTCACCAACTAGTTATCGTGCGCACCGTTACGCTCGCCACTTAGAATGCCCGCTCGTTCGCTTTGAGAAATGCTGCTGTAGACTTGTATTGCCCGGCCCACTCAGGATGATCGCTGACAAACCTCTGGGCTGCACGGCCGTAGTATGCTCCTTTCAGATCCAGTGACCTCTCAACGGCATTGGCGTACGCAGTATAATCCACGGGTGGGCCATCGGGAAACTGCGTCGACCCCGTGGCGGTGCGTGCAAGCCCTTCAAACAGTACCTCGTAATGAGGGTGCCATCGCAAAAACGACCGACTTCCCAAGCTCGCCTTTCGGTCCGCCTCCCACTTCAAAGCCTCCTCTAAATTTGGTAGCGAGCTATGATCGCCTGACCACAAGAATGCAGACGCCTTGGCCTGCGCCTCCATCACCTTCCATGTGATGCTCTCTGTTATTGCAGATGAAACTGCAAGCGTCGGGTCTGCGGCCCACCAGGTGAACCAATACATGTTCGTGGGCTGGCTGCCGTCCGCTTCAACGATGGGGAACCCCTGAGATCTCGTGTATTCATCCAAAAACGGGTACGAGAAAATGTAGCCAGTACCGAGCACAAGCTTGTCGATTCCGGTTAACTCGGTGCCATCCGCAAAAACTGCATCAAGCCGCCGGCCGTCGGGGTTTATGCGGAGCTTTTGAATGCTCGGGTGTGGCACGATCCACGGCTGGGCAAAATGACGGATGGCGAACCCTTCAATGCTGCGCAGTGACAGGTGAATCGGCAGCGAAACAACGTCTCGCACTATGTGGGCGACATCGGAGCTACTGAATGACGATCCAACTAGCACCACGCGCTGCTTGCCGACAAACTCCTCGGGGCCGCGGAATGCCTTTGTGTGAATAATGGTGCGGTCTGAGAAATGAGCAATTGCCTCGCTAAGTCCGTCGATCGCTGGAATCCGCGGAACCTCGAACCGCCCAGTCGAGACGTACAGATAATCTGCCGTTTCTGTCCACCAGTGGTTGCCACGACGCAGTATGAGAGTCCAGGGTCCACTTGGCGTCTTCTTGAACGCTTTCACCAGCGCCGTATTGAACAGAACATGCTCTTCGTTGTTCTTCACGAGATCAACAACATACTGGCGGACAACCTCATGCGACCGAAACGCGTCTGGAATCCCGAACCTCTCGAACGTATCCGCGGGCCGGATATCTGCAAATGGTCTGCTATTGAAGGCCATCAAGTCCGCGGTCACGTTGGTTTCGACCTGTGGATACAGCGACCCATGGTGCTTTAGCGCTGGCTCCGGCGCCGGCCCGCTGGTTATCGGGGCCTCGCGCGTGCCATCACCGACGTTTTCGGGAATTTGGGGGGCCGAAGTGCTGGCTACTGGCACTCCAGTGTCATGCGTGCATCCAATGTGCTGGTCAAGATTCCAGGTGCCGCCCACAACGGATCGGCGTTCGATCACAGTGACGTTTTTGTATCCCTGGTTCAGGAAGGTTTCGAGTGCAATGGCGCCCGCGGGCCCAGCGCCTATAATCACCACCCTTTTATTTCCGACGCCCATGTGGATCTGTTGAGCGCTGCTGGCACACCTTCTATTTATGGCTCCTGGGTAACACGCAATACCTCGTGAGATGATTCCACGACAAACGCCAGGGAAGCGAGGGAGTGCGACACCACCCTTGCCCATGTATGCACCCGCTATCAAGACGAAGACGGCCACGTCTGAATGTAATTATTTAAGCTCCAAGGTATGTACGTTTACTCCTTCCTTCCGGGTGGTCATTCCATTTTTAAAATTAAGTTTGGCTGTCTATAACACGCTGCAGGAATGCAACGCCCTCGTCGAGCTCGTCGGTTCGGACCCACTCGTCAGCCTTGTGCGCGCGGTCAATGGATCCCGGGCCACAAACAATAACTGGCAGTCCTGGGAATGCTTCTTGGAACAGGCCGCCCTCGGTTCCGAAGCTGATGCGGCCGCCCTTTTCCGTTGTAAGGCTTCTCACAAAAGGTGAATCATCAGCGGTTGTGAGGCCCGGGTAACCATTGAGCTCCTCTATATCCACGCTTCCCTTGGCAAACTTCGGCGTTGCGACCAGCGCGGCTGCTCTCTGGCGGATCCTGTCGACGTAGCGTTTCGAGTCGGATCCCGCGAGCAGCCGCATTTCGAACTCGAACTCACACCGGTCAGGCACGATGTTCAGCGCGACCCCGCCGCGAATCGTGCCGACCTGTGCTGTAGAATAGGGCACCTCGTAGGTTGCGTCCCGCAGGTCTGTTGTTGCGAGATCGGTCTGCAGGGCCTCAACCTCTCTGATCAATTCGCACGCAAGCAGTACGGCATTGCACCCGCGGGCCGGGTTCGACGAGTGCGCGCTGAGGCCGTGGCACACGACGCGCACGGCCAGTTTGCCCTTATGGCCGGAGATGATCTGCATCTCGGTCGGCTCGCCAATGATGCATGCGCGGACCCGGAACTGGCGCTCCTGCAGCTGCTTGAGCAAAGTTCTCACGCCAACGCAGCCGATCTCCTCGTCGTACGACACGATGAGGTGCACGGGCTTTTTGAGCTTCGCTTCGTTGTCGAGGTCGACGGCGTGGCATGCCGCCTTGAGCATACACGCCAAATACCCTTTCATGTCGCTGGTCCCCCGGCCGACCAGCCTGCCGCCGTTTTGCCGCACCATTTTGAACGGGTCCGACGTCCACGGCTGGCCCTCGACTGGCACCACGTCGCTGTGGGCCGAGAAGGCGACGCCGTCTGGGGAGTCCGGCCCGATGCGGGCCACCAAACTAGCCTGTCCCGGCTCTGCCCCGGGGAGGACCTCGGCATGCACGCCGATGGACGCGAGGTTTTCGGCGACCCACGCAATGAGGCTGGCGTTCGGGGTCCGGCAAATAGTTGGGAACGCGATCAGGCGCTCGAGAATCTGGTCGACCGAGAGTTCGCGAAGCGTCATCTTCTACTACGTGGTATACTTGCGTTTGTGCACCGGCGTCGCCGCACTTCCGTCAGTGTTGTGCCTCGAAGTGCGCGGTGCTCGCTTCGGACTGCCATTTGGCAGGGCGGGGGAGGAGGAGTGCGTTATCTGCACACGTGATCTCTTATCGCTGGCCCGGCCTCCGGGTGCTCATACCCAATGGCGCTACTGTCGGTTAGATACGCAGCTCGATAGCGGGGTGAAATTTGGCGGGATCATCGAAACTAATTATTTTTGGTGATTGCGATGGAGAAAACCGAGGTTGTTGTTATTGGTGGCGGACAGGCCGGCATCGCGGCCGGGGAGCATCTCAGCTTAAACGGGATTCCCTACATCATTCTTGAAAAGGACCGGATTGCCGAGAGCTGGCGCACGCGCCGGTGGGACTCGCTGGTTGCAAACGGCCCGGCGTGGCACGACCGGTTCCCGGGCCTCGAGATGCCGACCGACGGCGACGCGTTTGCATCCAAAGACATGGTTGCCGCGTACTTTGAGGAGTACGTGGCGAAGCGGCTGAACACGCCCGTGCGCACGGGGGTTGAGGTGAAGTCAGTGACGCGCAACTTGGGCCGGCCCGGGTTTGTGGTGGAGACGACACAGGGCAGCATTGGCGCGTCGTATGTGATCGCAGCGACCGGGGCGTTCCAAACGCCGGAGATCCCGCCGCTGGTGCCGCGCGGCGCGTCTGCGGTGAAGCAGATGCACTCGATCGAGTACACCAACCCAAGCGCGCTGCCTGAGGGGGCGGTGCTGGTGGTGGGCGCGGGCTCGTCCGGCGCGCAGATCGCCGACGAGCTGAGCCGCAGCGGGAAACGGACGTTTCTGTCGGTGGGACCGCACGACCGCCCGCCGCGCAGCTACCGCGGGCGCGACTTCTGCTGGTGGCTCGGCGTGCTCAATTTGTGGGACCAGGAGGCGTCGGCAACGTCGAGCCACACAACGATTGCTGTGAGCGGCGCCCATGGCGGGCGCACGATGGACTTCCGCGAGCTGGCGGCGCGCGAGAACGGGGTGACGCTGCTCGGGCGCACGATGGCGTTCGACCGCGGGTCGTTCACGTTCGCGCAGGACCTTGCCACCAACATCAAGCGCGGCGACGAGTACTACCTGTGGATGCTCGACGCCGCGGACACGTACATAAAGGAGAACGGGCTGGATCTGCCCGAGGAGCCCCAGGCGCGCGAACTGCTGCCGGACCCGGCGTGCGTGGCGGCCCCGATCCACGAGCTCGACCTTGCGCAGAACGGCGTGACGACGATCATCTGGGCCACGGGGTTCAGCAACGACTACGCGTGGCTCCAGACCCCGCGCGCGCTCGCGGACGGCCGCCCGAACCACAGCCGCGGCGTGTCGGTCGAGCCCGGCGTCTACTTCCTCGGGCTGCCGTGGCAGACGCGCCGCGGGTCGTCGTTTATCTGGGGGGTCTGGTACGACGCGAAGTACGTGACGGACCACATCAAGAAGCAGCAGGGCTACCTGCAGTACGGCACCACGCCCAAAAAAGCCTAGTAGGCCATCCGTAATTAAACTGTTACCTTTTCACGGCTGCAGCCACACTCGCTGCAGGCACAGTTAGCGGCCGCTCGTATTTGATCTATCGGCGGGCATGCATAGCCCCAACCCACGCTCGCTCGCCAGGGCTGCACCACCGGCTGGCTTATTGCGCGCACACCTGGTGGAAGCACCGCCGAGACTGCTTGCCAGCGCTGCCCGAGCATAATGACGTTCTCGATTGTCGCCTTCTGCCCGCGCACCAACCAGTTCGCCACCGCCGTCTGCTCGTCGTCGCCGGCCGTCGCCGCCCGCTGCGCGTTCGCCGAGGCCGGCGTCGGCGCGGCAACCTCGCAGAATATCACCGACCCGCGGCTCGGCCCCCACCTGCTCTACACCATGAAACAGGGCGCGGGCGCCCGCGAGGCACGCAACGTGGTCGTCAAGGGCTGCAGCTACAGCGAGTACCGCCAGCTCACGGCAATCGACAGGAAGGGAAACACCAGCGTGTGGTCCGGGACCAAGACCCTGGGCACCCACGCCGAGGCCGAGGGCAAGCACTGCGCGTCGGCCGGCAACCTGCTGAAGAACACGGGCGTGCCGGCGGCGATTGTCGCGGCGTTCGAGGCGTCCGATCCCGAGCTCGAGCTCGCCAAGCGCGTGATCAGCGCCATGCGCGCGGGCCTCCAGGCCGGCGGCGAGGCGGGGCCGGTCCACTCGGCCGGCCTGCTCGTTGTGGACAAGGAGGCGTGGCCGCTGGTCGATCTGCGGGTCGATTGGACCGAGGACGGCGAGCGGGGGCCGCTCGAGAAGCTCGAGCGGCTGTGGGAGGTCTACGAGCCCCAGATGCACGACTACGTGACGCGCGGCCTGAACCCAACGCTCGCGCCCTCCTACGGCGTCCCGGGCGACGAGTAGCGTTACTTTAATACTATGGTTACTTTACTTTCCTACCATCAACTCGGGTTGCAATGCCCGCAGCAGCCATGCGTGCCATGCGTGCTATCTGCTACCTGTCCCTGGCCAATCAGCAGTATTACGGGTAAGTTGCCTAAACCGCTCGCAGTTTGTTCATGCGGCGGGGCACCGGCTCCTGTTTCCCCAGGGACATTCTTATCTTATCGGTGACTCAGACGCGCTCGCTCCCACGCTGCACCCCGAGCCATCTACAGCCGTCGGCCCAGCCAACAACCACTTGGTTACCTTGCAAATAAAGAGATCGACCACCAAATCAACCATGGCCCATCAGCGTATCCGTCCGTTCAACACCAAGCAGACCTACCCCGAGCAGAACCTCGACAACGATCTCTGCCAGGCGGTCGTCACCAAGAACACCATCTACCTGCGCGGCCAGGTTCCCCAGGACCTCGACACCCGCGAGAACGTTGGCGTCGGCGACATTGCTGCCCAGACAGAGAAGGTTGCCGACAACATCGAGCTGCTGCTCAAGGAGTGCGACGCCAAGCTCACTGATATTTGCAAGGTCGTCGTGTACCTCACCGACATCCGCTATCGCGAGACCGCCTACCGGATCCTCGGCAAGCGCCTGAAGGGGGTGTTCCCGGTATTCACGGGCTTGGTCGTCGTGGCGCTTGCTCGCCCGGAGTGGTACATTGAGGTCGATGTCACCGCCGAGCGGGAGTAAAAATGAGGACCCGCGGTCCTCGGAGCTAGTGTGCAAGCTAGAGTACAAGCTAGAATACATATATATAGCCGACAAAAATACTGACATATGTTAAATAAATGAGAATGAACATGAGAATGAGAATGAGAATGAGGGGGAAGCCATGGCTATGGCAGGGTGCTGGTGTGGTCAGACCAAGATGACCACGCAATGAAATGGGATGTGAGAAACATTCCGAGAGGCAAGGAGGTCTTCAAGCCTGCGCCGATTTTGTGGAATCTAGGTCGAGGTCGATCTCGCGGACCTTCTCCACCGACGACGCCTCGCTGAAGGAGTTGGCGTCCTCAACAAACTCGGCCTCGCCCTTCTCTTCGCGCTTGGAGTTCTCAATCGCTCCCCACACGCTGTTGTCCTTCTCCAGAGTGCGCTCCTCTTTGAGCTTGGCCAGGACCACTTTGTGGGCGCGCCACGCGGGCAGCCCGTCTTCAAACAGCATGTCGATGTTCTCGAGCGGGATGCCCTTCGTTTCTGGAATCAAGAAATATACAAACGGAATAGCAATCATGTCGATGCACGCAAAGAAGAAGAACACGCCGTATTGCATCGACTTGATCATGCTATCGGTCGCCTTGGCCATGATGAAGATCGGAATCCACGACAGCGCGGCGTTGATGGCCTGCGTAAACTGGCGAACGTTCTGCTCAAATACCTCGGCCGCCCACACAAATGGCCCGCCAGACCAAGCAAGCAGGAACGACGCGACCCAAAGATACATCGAGCCGATGGCAGCGCGGCCGCCGGGGCCAGCATTCCCACCGTGATCAAGGTCCGCGACCTTGAGATACGCGCCAATATACCAAAACCAGATCGCGCAGAACACCGAGGACACAAGGAAGGCCGGCCGGCGGCCAAAGTTGTCGATGATGAACAGAATGTAGATTGTCGTGCAGCCGAACTTCATGACTCCAAGGAATCCGCTCGAGTACATCGACGCATTCTGGCCCTTGACACCGAGCTGCTTGAATAGAGTGACCGAATAGTAGTTGATGCTTTGGATGCCCATGAAGTTGGGAATCATCAGAAGCCAGGCCGAAATGAACAACCGCTTCCGCAGCTTCTTCGTGTTCCAGACTGCCTTTGCGGGATCCCAAATGCCGTTGCCAACCGTCTTGCCCTGCTCGATGATCGACTCACGCATGGTTTGGAACTCCCAGTCAATGTACTCATCGCCAGGGTGCAGCTTGCGCAGCCAGCACAGGTTGTTCAGCGCCTCTTCATCGCGGCCCTTCTGGGCAAGCCAACGCGGCGACTCCTTCAGCAGACACGATCCGATGAAGAATAGACCGGCCGGAACAAGCTGGACTGCTACGGGAATGATCCATTGCTGCTTGCCCGGGGCAACATGCTCTACCACACCGTAGTTGATCCAGAACCCGGTGAGGTCGCCAATGCGCCACCCAACTTCAAAAATCGCAACAATCTGGCCACGAATAGGCGCTGGACTGACTTCCGACAAGTAAATCACCGTCAGATTCGTGGCCGCGCCAACGCACATCCCGCTCATGACGCGGCCAATGTACATCGGGGCCAGTGAGCCGCTGATCGACCCCAGCATGATCGCCGACCCAGCAGTGCCAAACGCGCTGCTGAACAGCATGGCGATCTTGTTGCCGTAGTAGTACTTCAGCGGGTACACAAACAGCGCGCCCCCGAACGCAGCAATGTGGAAGCACGAAATCACGTTGGAGATGATCGTCGACCCGTGGCTCGAGTCGGGCTCGATGTTGAACGACTTAAGGAAGTTCACGTTCTGCGTCGTTGCGCCGATGAACCCACTGTCGTAGCCAATGAGAATGGAGGACGTCGTTGCAAGCAGCGCTGTGACATAGATGCGCCAGTTGTAGATAGCCTTTGGCGTCGGCCTGTCCTCGGTCACCGAGAACGGATTTCGCAGTACCTTCTTGAGAATCATGGGCGAAACCGACAACAGCGGTGAAGTCTAAAGACGATCGTGGCTAACCGCGGGGGGTATGACTATATATACGCTGGGCGCGTCTCCGCCGTCGGGCTCCGTTTCTCCGCACCATAATTTTGCATATGCATCAAACCCTAATACGGTGCCTCGGCCCGGAAGATCCCATGTCAAACCTTGCCGGCAGGACGTTCCGCTGTACGCGAGCAGGTGACCCTGGCCGTCCGCGGTATATTTACAGGGGGGCGCGGCCACGTACACTCCAGCTGCTACTCGTTAAACGCTACGTACACAGGAGAACGTTTCGAAGCGACGGTCAGCGCGTTGCGGGGGAAATTAAATCCCCCACGCGGAGGCGCGCGGAGGCGCGCGGGTCCCCTGAGGCGGATCTGCGCTCTCAGTCTTGTGGTTGGGGTAGCATTCGGGAAGAGGGCGCGCACATTCGCCGGCACGCTAACCGCTATTAGTGGGTTAGGCGATGATGTAATTCGGGCCAGGGTACGGCTGCACAAAAGCGCGAGCAGTTATATTTGTTAAGGGGAAAGAGAAGCAGGCATGCAGCACGATGAAAAAAAAAAACCATAGACACATCATAAACAATAACATAGAGAGATACAACAGGAGGACACATCTTAACGAGCGGTGCGACCCCAGTCAATGCAGTCGGCTCACGCCGTCACCGTCGAGGCCCGGTCAATCTCGTGCACTTTATCGATCGACGAGCCGTCCTCAGAGTTTACATCCTCAACGAACTCCGCCTCACCAGTCTGTTTGTCTTTCGTGTGGTCAACAGTACGCCAGACGCTGTTCTCCTTCTCCAACACCTGGTTCTCCTTGAGCTTGGCCAGTACCACCTTGTGCGCGCGCCACGCCGGCAGCCCATCTTCAAACAGCATATCGATGTTTTCCAGTGGAATTCCCTTCGTTTCGGGAACAAAGAAGAACACAAACGGTACCATAAACAGGTCAATGCATGCGAAGAAGAAGAAGACGCCATACGTCATCGACTTGATCATGCTGCTCGTGGCCTTCGCCATAATGAAGATCGGAATCCAAGACAGGGCTGCGTTGACTGCCTGCGTGAATTGGCGGACATTCTGCTCGAATACCTCGGCTGCCCACACAAACGGTCCGCCCGAGTACGCGAGAATGAACGACGCGACCCAGAGGTACATCGAGCCAATAGCGGCACGGCCGCCAGGGCCGGGCTCTCCACCGTGATCGAGGTCCGCAATCTTCAGATAGGCTCCGATATACCAGAACCAGATGGAACATGACAATGCTGATACAAGGAATGCCGGCCGTCTTCCAACACCATCCACAATGAACAGGATATATATAGCTGTGCAACCAAACTTGGCAACGCCGATGAATCCGCTGGAGTACATTGACGCGTTCTGCCCCTTGACGCCGAGCTGCTTGAACAGGGTAACCGAGTAGTAGTTGATGCTTTGAATGCCCATGAAATTGGGCAACATCAGAAGCCAGCTTGCAATGACCATGCGCTTCCTCAGCTTCTTGCTGCGCCACACCGCCCTTGCAGGGTCCCAAATCCCGTTGCCAATAGTCCGCCCTTGGGTTTCGTGGGCCTCGCGAATCATCTGGAACTCCCAGTCAATGTACTCGTCACCAGGTTTTAGGTTGCGCAGCCAGCAGAGAACGTCGAGCGCCTGCTCTTCGCGTCCGTTCTGCACGAGCCAGCGCGGCGACTCCTTCAGTAGAACCGATCCAATGAAGAACAACCCTGCAGGAATGAGCTGTACAGCAACGGGAATGATCCATTGTTGTTTGCCTGGAGCGACGTGCTCCACAACACCATAATTAATCCAGAAACCGACAAGGTCACCAACGCGCCAGCCAACTTCGAAGATGGCCACGATCTGTCCTCGGATGGGGGCAGGACTGACCTCGGACAAATAAATGATCGTTAAATTTGTTGCGGAGCCAACTGCCATCCCACTCATGACTCGACCCAGGTACATCGGCGCCAGGTCTCCGCTGATTGATCCCAGCATAATTGCTGAACCAATCACACCAAACGCGCTGGTGAAGATTAGAGAAAGTCGGTTTCCATAGTAGTACTTGAGCGGGTAGACAACGAGGGCGCCGCCGAATGCAGCTATGTGGAAGCAAGCAATGACATTTGAGATGACCGTCTCACCATGGTTCGAGCTGGGGTCAATGTGGAAAGATTCCAGGAAGTTGACATTCTGGGTCGTGGCACCGATAAACCCGCTATCGTAGCCGATAAGAATGGCCGACGTCGTGGCTAGCATCGCGGTGACGTAGATGCGCCAATTATAGACCGCCTTGGGAGTTGGCCGCTCCTCCGTCTTTTCGAACGGGTTGCGGATGTACTTCTTGAGTTGCATGCAGAAGAAGTCGACAAGAGCGAGATATGTCCGCCCTGCAAACAATGTAGATCCTCCCCAATTTATATAAACCGCGATTCTCCGCTTATTCCTGTCCTGCCTCAAGGACTTCTGATGCATATACATGCAGCTACCCTAATCTACAATATTTTACTTGGCCAGGTCAGCCTCGCGACGCGGCCCTTGCATGGCTTGAGCTCAGTAGAACGATTGAGCACATCAGCGCAAGTGAACCTTGATGCGATCAAGAATGTGTAGCTGTCGTCTATCTTGCTTTCTACGTTGCTAACTATGTTTATTTGGTCTTTGACACGACGGAAGCCTGAGAACGCATGATTTCCGGGCATATCAGAGCTTAACCACGGGGTTAGGCAACCAATATTCGAGGCGCATCGAGATCGATGGGGCAAGCCAAAAAAAAGAAGGCTTGGGTGCGAGGGCGTGGTCAGGGCAGGATCAGGGACAGAAAATGCGGAGAAACTGGCGCCCTGTGGTGTAATTTTAGTCACGTGGTTTGTGGTATGCAGATCCTTGCAGGCGCTGAGCAAAAAAACGCGGGGTAGGAGAGCATAAGCTGTTTAAGCAACGAAATTTTTGCGTGGGGGGAAAGATAAGGGCTGTTGGGTCTAGCAGCGAATGGATAGCTACGAGCTTAAAAACGCCATTTTCAAGGACTCTAGTAGATACTTCAGAGAAAATAAAAAAATCGCGTAAAGTTCAAAGGCGCACTTGCAATTAAAAGGTCGACAATAGACTCTGAGCAGCACCAATCTTCACTTAAGGATCGCCAATGGCTGGCAGCCTTGCGGGGTGGCTGGAGCCTGAACTTCGCCGGTTAGCACTAAGCGGGCCTGATATGTTAAATCAGGTCTATCAGCCTCGTGTTGGTGCTAGCAACGTTCAATCGGGATGCGTTTAGAGAGTGACGGGTGTGATTGGATTAAATATCTAGAGAAGTCTAATCGTCCCCGCTGGCGTTGTGAATCTGGTTTGAAATAGTGTGCATATCTGTTAGAAATCGCCTTGGACAGCCATCTATATAAGTGTCCGGCTTGGAAGCCGAAGCGAGGATCCTGGGACGTGCCGCTGCACTTTCAGTTCGAGCAGCCCCAACCACTTTCTTTCCCACCTGAGCTCTCAGGATATGCGTCTGTGCAGCTAGGCCAAGCACAAAGGCGCTGGACAGTATCACCCCTCACCCCATATGTATGCACGTCCGGCATCATCTCAGGTTCGGATTGCGGGGAGGGGCAGCGTTTAATGCAATACGTTAGCAACCGAAAAGATAAGCCGCTGGGTAGGCGGGCGGGTCTATGTGGTGGTCTTGTCAATGCGCCTCTAGATTAACTGTAATTAGCTGCACATATAAAGCTCCGTGTGGGTTACGGGTTTGGACCTGTTTTCCGGCCGGCATCGCTTCGCTCCTCCTAGCTTACAATATTCCGACCCGGGAGATGGTAATTCCGCGCCCTATTCCGCCGCGGCAATCATGCCAAGGGCCGCCGAGCTGCTGCCAAGACCTGCTTGGGACCTGAGCAGGATCGAATCACTGGGTACGGTAGGCTTCGCTTACGTATGCGGGCCACGTGTGTTGGTGTGGACGTGAGTCAGGGTGAGGGCGTGTTTGTCCTGTCCGCAGGGGAAGTGCAAAGCGGCGAGATGATGAGAGCAACGCAGCCTTCTATTACTGATCATCAGCGCGCTGAGTCATCTAGTGCCATCATCGCCGCCATCGCCCTTTAACGTCTGCCCTCCATACAATAGTTGCAAGCGTTAAGCACCCCAGCCATTAACAACAGCACTGAAGGTAAGTAATCCGGGGCAAGCATGTGTGACAGGGTTTGAGAGGATAGCCGAGGGAGGACCAGAATAAAAAGACGAGCTGGAATGTGATTGAAATGGGTTTAAATTGCGTTTATTCGCATAGCAATCGTTGCTGGCGGCCGCCGGCGACTGTTGTCAATCGCGGTTCCGAGGGCTAGGCCCCGCTCGGCTATCGCTCACTGTCTGCGGGACGTGACGATACGCGTCCCGCCGCGTTTGCTCGTGTTTCCACTCGCGGCAACGCAATTTGCCCGATATTTCGAAGCATTGATACTAACCACCCTCCAGAAAATGCCTAAGGAACAGCGCTCCCGCTCGACGCGTGCCACAAGCACCCGCAAGAAGAAGGACCCCAACGCCCCCAAGCGCCCCATGACTGCCTACATGTACTACGCCACTGAGCAGCGCGAGGTTGTCCGCAAGGAGAAGCCTGACGCCAAGTTCGGCGAGGTTGGCAAGATCATTGGCGAGAAGTGGCGCGCACTGTCTGAGGACGGCAAGAAGGCTTACGAGGCCAAGGCTGCCAAGGACAAGGAACGCTACGACCAGGAGAAGGCGGCCTACAAGGCCAAGTCCGAGGCTGAGTAGATACAGTTCGCTGTGGACTCTTTCTCTGATCTGACTGTACTGTAGCTGTTTCCTCGTATTTTAGTATCCTGTTATTTTATCTGTGTATTTTCTCGACGTATTTCATTCAACTTTCCGCTGCTGCCGCGTCTCTGGGTGTGTGTTTGTGCGGTCTTGCCTCGTAGAACAGCATGTACGCGTCGCTGGTGCGGGACAGCGCTTTTCTCGTTGATCCCGATGTGACTTTCTCATCGTTGATGAGCCACCAATTTCTGCTTCGATCTTCGGCGGACTGTTGCAGGATCTTCCGCCTGGCGGCAGTGTAGTGGCCTCTGTAGTGGTTCCCATTGTGGTAGACGACCGATCGCAGGTCAAGCGGTGAGAGTATACCTACTGAAAGAGGAATGTCGACTGCCTGCGAATTCCGGAAGCTCTCGTTCACGTATACCGACCGGTTGAAGTGAACTATGAGCAGGCGCGGCGTTCTGCTGACACGGGTGGTCTTCGTGATCGCGGTGGGCCCGCAGGTCTCGCATTTGTAGTCGCTGATGACCTCCGTTTGGGGCTGGAGGATCTGTTCTCCCGGGAGCCGCTCCAGAATTGAGAAGGCCGTGTCCTTTACCGTCTTGGCTCCGCACCGATTGCACTGAATTGTGTCAGTTATCGTGCCCTTGAACGGGAGCTCTGTTTCAACCCCTTTGTGTTCCTGCTCGAGCAGGTCGAGTATATGCACAAGCAATTCGTGTGCGTCTTGCTGTGCCCGGCTCATTCGAGCATTGTATCGCGCAGCAAGCGAGCGCACTGTGGGCCAGATGTTGCTGCTTCGGGGCACTCGGCTATCTTCCTGTTTCAGCAAATCAATTGTTTGCAGAAGCTGTTGCGTCCACGGCTTGGCTTCTTTCGGGCTGCTGTTCTCGTGTTCCAGTAAGTCGGAGAGCGTTTCGAGAGACGCCAGTGCTTGGAAGGTCGCATTGGCAAAGCAGTCGTTGCCAGTGTTGACTAGCCCAGTCGTGTACCTTTTCTGGGGCTCGTCTGCTGCTTCCGGGAGAAACGATGGTAGAATGATGTAGGCAGCTATCACTCCCACGCCTACCAATGCTGCTCTGAGCAGCCTGAGTTCAGTAGTCATGTTTTAAAGGTTAGACTATCCCTTGATTCTTTTGGGTAGATTTCAGATATCCGCCAACCCTTCCGGCTGCCTTGGGCCCGTTGAGCTTCCTCTGGTTATTATGTTATACTCCACTGCCGGATTTCTGCTTTCCGGCGCCTTTAGGCACCTTCCACTTGCCACCGCTGTCGCTCTACTCCGACCATTCTCTAGCTGCACTAGGCTTATGGCGTAACGTTGATGTGACACTGTTTCAGTTCCTCTCTATGTGAGCCATAAAACGCGGGAATACCCTGTTAATGCTCTATATACACAGTTTAGGCATGGGCCAATCCGGTTTTTGCTCGCTTCTTCGTCCTGCGCTAACCCCAGATCCCGCCATTTCGCACTTTCTGGCGCCAGAGCCGTCGGATCGATGTAGAAAAGTGGTACTCTCGCTGCTGAGGCGCGATTTGGTAGAACAGTTACAGCTTTTTGCGATTATTCTATACCTCTTTACTGCTTCCTACTATTTCTATTTTCCAATATTTTCTAGTTGCATCTGGAGTTTCATTGGGTAAAATTTCTTAGATTAGCCTCGCTGCATAGAGGACGCAATTAAGATGCATATCTAATCTTCACCGCTTAGGTGGTCGAGATCTAAAACCACTTACATTCCGCAACAGAAGCACAACAAAGAAGCATGCTGGCAAATCAACTATCAGCTTAATCAAAAAGATCAACCTACACGACTACGTACAGCGAGATGAGATCAATCCTCACATTCCTGGGCTAGCTGGGCAAGCAGAACGGATTGGCACAATTAGAGCGACTTTGCGTGCTGAGGTAGGATAACAACGCAAACATAGATAGCTAGAGAACCTATGGAGCTAGAAAGGGCGAACATTGCTGCGATCCATGCACAGGGGGGCGCCACCTGCTGCATTGGCAATGGGCCACTCGCGGTCGACATCGGCGGCCGCCTCGCATGACGCCGGCGCTGAGCGCGCGCTAAGCAGGACCCGGTGCAACGGGACTGGACAAACTCAGTGCGGGCTTTGGACTCGGCAAACCGGGGAGGTCAGGCTGATGCGGTCCAAGCGTGCAGGAATGAACGCATCCGGGCCAATCAAGACCGAACCCACCGATCTCATTGGCGCGTAAGCGGAATGCCACACGAGAATGACTCTTCATCAAACAACAGAATATGCATCAGGCATGGGCACCGCGCACGATGACAAACCGGGTACCTCGAGACGATGCAGCTGCTCTTAGATATGGCGGCTACAGAAGTGCAACAAGGAAGAACATAGAGAGCCAAAAGAAAAAAAAATCCGTGGCACACGAAGTGTGTTTTAATACTTGGCATACATTGGGGATAGACGAGCGCTAGTAGTAGCCTGATATTGTCGCAGTGGTAGCCTGAGCGCAGAACCAGGGCGAGGGGATGATCAGTGAGCCAGCAGGATCTGCTGGATATGCAAAACAGAGCAACAGCCACACCTGAATTCCGCGTGCCACAAAAACCCGGCCGTGCGGAGTATTTAAGAAGTAGTTCCGGCACGATAATGATTCCTCAGACCAGTCTCTCTTTCGACAACTCTCTTTAATATCCGAAATGTTCGCTATCCTTGCTCTTGCCGGCGCTGTTTCCGCCTACGCCAACGTCACCACCGTTGAGGAGACCAAGTACACCACCATTCCTTGCTCCACCCCGACGACCCTGACCTACGGTTCGTCGACCTACACCATCACTGAGGCCACCACCCTCACCGTCGAGGACTGCTCGTGCACCAACTCCAAGGGCACTGTGGTTCCCGTCCCCTCCGCCACTGGCTCCGTCCCCGCTCTTGCGAACGGTGCTGGTGTTGCCAAGGCTGGTGCCGCCGCTGGTGTTGCCGCTGCCGTGGCTTACCTGCTCTAAGCGCATCACCTTAAGTTAATTATTGTATCGCTTACTGCAAATAATACCTCTTAATATCACAGTGTTGATAAACCCGAACATTGTAGTAATGTACATTATTGGTTTTGAACATGTAGGGATGCCATTTGATCACACTCTGGGATCTGATTACCCTCTGGAATCTGATCCCACCCCGGAATCTCAATGGTGGCCAGTGCACTACACTGATCGATTGGACGCTGGAATTGTACCGGACCGTCGACTAGACGATGGTACCTAGAAAATCCCACGCATCAACATCATTCCAAAATATATGGTGATCTAAATATGATGCCGCGCAATGCGCCATGCCGGGCTCGCTCGAGGTCACTATGCTTGATATAGAGGCTCGACGCGTAGCGCTTTGTCATACATATCGGCCCACGATACCCGTCGATCTACGATACCCGTCGATCTACGATACCCGTCGGTCCACGAAGTCGGTAGGTATGGCACTGAAACTAGCGGCGAATATGCGGGCGGCAGACATGCGAGCAGACAGCTCGTTCAAAGCCAGCATAAGTCCCGCTGGCGGGAACAAGCCGCTGACCGCATACCTCATCATCAAGAACCAGCTGTTGTACCCGCTCGCCCAGGGGTTTCTGTGGGCCCTGATAAAGGACTGGCTGGCGCTGCTGGGAGTTGCTGCGCGAACCAGCGGCGCATTGCGCGGCCAGCAGATGCGCAAGTGGCTCCACCACTGGATGCAGGCACGCCCGCTGCCAATCCCCGAGACTAGCGAATGACCACAGAAGCACCACCAGAGAGCACCGCATGAACGTCTATTGAATGCCAAGCCCGGACGGCCGACTACCAAGCGGCATACTCCCAACTGGTCGACTACCGCAAACAACCACAAACGAGCGTCCTCCAAGCAGGCGTTCACCGAACGACTACCACCGAACGACCACCCACCAAATGAACGCCCACCAAATGAACGCCCACCAATTGAGCGACCGCCGAGCGGTACCGCCGGGCGCACGAACCGTCATGAGAGCATCATCGTACATAAACAAGCTAATTATGAAGTTGTATTTCACGAAAACCCGCCATTAGAGTCCTGTCGCGATCCGGGCTGGAACGACGTGTACGACTGCTGGGAGCCCGACGCGCCTCGGCCGCTGCTGCGACCACCATCGCGACCACCCTCACGGCCACCATCGGGACCACCACGACCGCCGCGACCGCCCCGGCTGCCTCGGCTGCTGCGAAAAAAAAAAAAAACATGATTCTGTCACCAACTTCTAAAATAGAAGAATAGGCGTACAAGTTAGCTGGAGCACCAGAAAGAGGTTGAACATTGACACCCCATTCCTTTGGATCCAAGGAGAAAGCTTCCAAGG
>JAKTRO010000088.1:0-32262 GCA_030579755.1 Entelexis gropengiesseri | reverse complement strand
GTGCCGCACTATGTCCAGCAGCAGCCGGCCCCGCACCAGCAGCCGCCGCAGCACGCGCCGCAGCACCAGCAGACGTACGCGCCAAAGCCAGCACCCACCACCGCATCGCCGCCGCCGCCGCAGGCCCAGCAGATCGGCACGCCGGTGCAACAGCCGCAGTCGCAGCCCCAGCAGTCGCACTCGCCGCACCAGCAGCACCAGAGCCAGCATCTTCAGCGGCCCCAGCAGCAGCATCTCCAGGCGTATCAGTCTCCCCACCAGCCGCCACAGCCCCACCAGCCGCCACAGCCCCACCAGCAGCAGCAGGTCCAAGTCATTCCGGTCCAGCTCCGCCACCCGCAGCAGCAGCCGCAGCAGCCTTTGCATGCGCAGCAGCTCGATCCCTCGCAGCAGCACCTCCAAATGCAGCAGGCCCAGCAGCAGCCGCCACACCACCCCCAGCATTCTCACCAGCCACAGCCGCAGCAGCAGCCGAGGGCTCCGTCGCAGCCGATGCTCCAAACCTCGCAGCAGCAGGACCCCCAGCTCCAGCAGCGGAGCCCGCAGCAGCAGATCCAGCAGGCCCAGCCTCTTCAAGCACCGCAGCCTCTCGCGCCACAGCAGCCTCAACTGCCCCAGCAACACCAGCTGGCCCAGCAGCAGCAGCAACAACAGCAGCAGCAGCAGCAACAACAACAGCAGCAGCAGCAACAGCAGCAGCAGCAACAACAACAGCAACAACAACAGCCCCAGCAGCAACAGCCCCAGCAACAGCCCCAGCAACAGCAGCCGCAGTCGCAACAACAGCCCCCGTCGCAACAGCCTCAAATGCAACCTGCGCCCAGGCCAATCTCCCAGCAGGAAGCTCCTGCACAGCCCGACGCCCAGGCCCAGGATGCCAGCAAGCAGGACCCGGCCGAAACGCGTCTGGGTCTGGCCGGCGGCGCCATGTCGCTGAGCACTGCGGTCGAGCTCGCGGCCGCCAGCGTCCAGCGCGAAAAGGAAGCCGCCAGTACCAATCCCGAGGGCGGGGACGAAGAGGAGCAGAAGCAGGCGAAGCTGCACCGCGAGCTCGAAAAGCTGACCGGCGAGACGTGGGCCGACTTGGGCCGCCTCGCCGAGTCTGTTGGCCAGTACGCCACGGGAATCCAGTGCTTGGAGCTGGCGCTGCGGTTTCGCGTGTTCAGCGTCGCGATGCTCCAGTCGCTCGCAAACTGCTACCGCCAAAACGAAGAGCTCACTAAGGCCATTGACGCGTACCAGCTGGTGCTCCAGCACGCGCCCGACAATGGCGAGGCGTGGGCTGAGCTCGGACACTGCTACCTCCGGGTCGAGGAGCTCACTAAAAGCTACCAGGCCTATCAGCAGGCACTGCTGCACCAGGGACCACCGGACCCGCGCCTCTGGTACGTAATCGGCATTCTCTACGACCGCTACGGCACGCCCGAGTATGCCGAGCAGGCGTTCACCCAGGTGCTGGAAATCGCCCCGCAGTTCGAAAAGATCGCCGAGGTTTACTTCCGGCTCGGTCTGCTCTACAAGCAGCTCGACCTCAGCGAGCCCGCGCTCGAGGCATTCAGATACATACTGCCGGACCCCCCGGCACCTCTAACCACCGCGGACGTTTGGTTCCAGATCGGAAGCGTTTACGAACAGCGCCACGCGTTTCGAGAAGCAACCGACGCGTACCAAGAGGTGCTCAAGCAGGCGCCCCAGCACGCAAAGGTCCTGCAGCAGCTGGGGTGGTTGTACCACCAGCAGGACGACTACGAAACCGCGCTCAACTATCTCACGCGGAGCTTGGAGTCGGACCCCACCGATGCTCAGTCATGGTACTTGCTTGGCCGCTGCCACATGTCGCAGACTAAGTATCAGCGTGCCTACGAGGCGTACCAGCAAGCGGTCTATCGCGACGCCCGCAACCCGACATTCTGGTGCTCCATCGGAGTGCTGTACTATCAAATAACCCAGTACCGCGACGCGCTGGATGGATACTCCCGGGCCATCGGCCTGAACCCATACATCAGCGAGGCTTGGTACGATCTCGGCATGCTCTACGAGAGCTGCAGTAACCAGATGAGCGACGCTCTATATGCATACCAGCGCGCGGCCCGGCTGGACCCGGAAAACCCGCAGATAAAGGCCCGCATTGAGCAGCTCGAGGCCCATCCAGAGGCCCGTGCTGAGGCCCAATCTGGAGAGGACCGCCCTCCCCAGGTGGCCATGGAACTCGACGGACAGCCGGTACAGCCTTCGGAACCGCAAATCCCCCCGGCTGCTCCGCTCCAGCAGCCCCAGGCGCATCCCGAGCTGCACCAGGAGGCATTGCAGACGCTCGCCCCCGCGGTACAGCCCCTTCCGCCGGTCCAGGAGTCTCGGATCCAGCCGGCTGTACAGCCCCTAGGCACAAAGCCGGTGGGTGCTGAACCCCCCGTTCGGCCGGGAGAGCTGGCTCCCGTGGAGCTCGTCCAGAACACAACTCTGCCCCCACCTCAGCTACCAACCCCAGCTGGGGAGCAATCTCAAGTTGCTCCAGCACAGCAGAAGTCCGCGAAGGGCGCAGACGAGCAAAAGCCAGACGTTTCTGCCGAGACACAGCCTGGTGCGGCTGCTCCACCAGCCAGCCAGCCAGGTAGCCAGCCAGCCCCTGCTGCATCGGGAGAGACCCATTCAGAGCCAGAACCAGCCGCGCCAGCTGCGCAGGCGGCTCAGGACGCGCATAACTCGGAGCAGAAGCCAGAGGGCGACACTGCGGCACCGTCGGAGAATGCGACGTCTCAAATTCCTCCATCCGTGCAGCCGGTACACTCCAGTGATAAGCGACCAAGCGATGGGATTGAATCAAGCCCAAAGCGTCAGCATACGGAAGCAAAGCCAACAACAGCATCAGAGCGCCAAGTCGAAGAGCAGGGCCGTGACATTGTAGAAGACGAGGAATACGACTAGTAGACCTCGTAGAAACTTTAGCAGCTATCTAAAAGAACGTAATACTTTCCTTGAGCACGCGTTTCATATTTCAATACGAGAGTACGAAGATGTGTCTCGAAACTGCGGGGTGATATATAATACGATCTGTCCCTACGGCGCCACTCGCTGTGTTTAGTACTCTGGGGTCGAAAGGCGGCATCTGTGGTGCCGCTCTAGTTATAGCGATTGAGGTTTGTGATCGGTAACTATACTCAAAATACGCCCTGCCTCCACTCCATTGATCTCTTAGGAACAGCTGCAGCGCAGCTAACTAATATCGCTGCAGTTTCATCGCCGCCTGAAACCTTAACATCACGCGCATGGGCGTCCATCTGAAACGTCTGACTTCGCTTTAGTGGAGGCCAATGATGTAGGTGGCCCTGAGTGTGCATGCGTCGACAGCGGTTACTTCCGAGTGCAAGAGTATGGCTTATAGGTTTGTTGTTAGTCGGGATGCTCTCATGCATTCATCCTGCAAAGCCGCCGAGTCAGGCTCTTCTTGACGCAGACGCAGAGCTTGGCTTCTTGAAGGCGCTGAGCACCCAATCTCTATTTGTGGAGCCGTAAGTCGCGTCTGTTCTAGATTTCCGCACCTCGCAACTTGTTGTAATAGATGGGAAGGTCTTTGCAAGCCGGAGAGTTTTCTACCGGAGCCTGGCAGCGCCAAAAATCGTGCTGGTGGTAGCCCTCGACGCCTCTAGATCCATGGCTTGGCTGAAGAGGCTGCTCGACCAACGGCGAGAGTACTGCCAATTCCATGGGTATGGACTCTATGCGCGGTATGTTCAAGATTTCGCAGCCGAGAACAAGCCAGTCTGGGAAGCGCTGGGGCTCGCGCCCCTGCGGCTCCTCCGTCAGGCTTTGCAAGCATTTCCATCAGCCGAGTGGTTCTGGCTTCTGGGTCCGAGCATCGGAATCCAGGACATGGTGTTCTCTCTCAATGAGCATCTAGACACGTTGAGCAAAGCTCAGTATCCCGCCAAGAGTAACAGTGACAAAACGAGAAGGTCAACGGGAGGCAGCAGGCAAAACCGAGGGAATGGGGAGAATCAGGGAGGTGGACGGAGTTCTCCAATCGCAGCTCCCGGGCCAGCAATCGTCTCATGCATACTGACCTACAACCCCCATCACAAGCTGTTGTCCTCCGACTCAATTATGATCCGTCGCTCGTTGGTAGCCCAATCGCTGCTGGAGCTTATCGCAGATCCAGTCATCCAGGAGCACGAGCCATTCCGCGCGACCGGCGACCATGCTGGGGCGGCACTGACGCATTTGGTGAGATATCACCCATTGCTGGCGCGATCAATAGCTCTTGTCAAGCCGGAATGGCTTGGGGTGGCGGCGTGCGACGCTGACGCCAAGCAGAGTATCTGCAAAACCAGTGCTCAGCCTTAATATTTACACGCCACGCGCGTAAGACCTAACTTACAATGTCTATCTATGTTTATTTCTCCGAGATATCAAGTGCGATCTTCATCAAGGCTCAAGAGCTGAAGCGCAAAGACATTATCGCTTCACTATAGCCGGATGAAGCCCTGAATTTTAAGTTTAGTCGAGGACGGCTTCCCAATTAAGGCAGATGCTCAACGGAACATTAGCATAACGAGCAGAACAGGCAGTGGGTAATCGGGCTCACGCGGGTAATTTGGGTACTACTTCCTACTACCCCATGTGGGCGACCTCATGTGGGTAATACCGGTGGTGGTGGCCGCACCCCCTGGTAACCCACGTCCTCACGTGAGCGACGCGACAGGTCAATAACAGACACATAATCGCGCGCGACTGCCAGGGACCATCCGAAGAAGAAGCGCGAAGAAAACCGCCTAGCAAATGACGACTCCAACGACTTACGGGCCCACAGTGAACCCCCAGGGGTACGTTGGGTTTGATACGATCACGAGCCAGATTGAGCGACGGCTACTGAAGCGCGGGTTCCAGTTCAATCTCATGCTGGTGGGCCAGTCCGGTCTGGGCAAGACCACGCTCGTGAACACGCTGTTCTCGTCGCATGTTGCGGATACGCATGGCCGCAAGCACGCTGAGGAGCCTCTGGCCCGGACCCCCGAGATAGCCTCGACCTCGCACGTCATCGTCGAGAACGACGTGCGGCTGAATCTCACAGTCATCGACACGCCCGGCTACGGCGACCAGGTGAACAACGAGAAGTGCTGGGAGCCGCTTGTGAAGTACATCAAGGACCAGCACTCGATGTATCTGCGCAAGGAGCTGACCGCGCAGCGGGAGCGGCACCTCGAGGACACGCGGGTGCACTGCGTTTTGTTCTTTATTGCGCCGACGGGCCACGGCCTCAAGCCGCTCGACGTGATTGTGCTGCGCAAGCTCGGCGAGATTGCCAACGTCGTGCCGGTTATTGCGAAGTCTGACTCCCTGACATTTACCGAGCGCGACGCGTTCAAGCGCCGCCTCCAGGGCGAGTTTGCCCGCCATCATCTGCGCCTGTACCCGTACGACAGCGACGAGTACACCCCCGACGAGCAGAAGCTCACGGAGCAGGTGCGGGCGATTCTGCCGTTCGCCATTGTTGGCTCGGAGACGGTGGAGGAGATCGACGGGCGCGTCGTGCCTGTACGGCGCAATAAGTGGGGGGTTATCAATGTGGCGAACCAGGATCACTGTGAGTTTCCGCACCTCAAGACGTTCCTGATCTCCACAAACCTGCAGGATCTCATCGACACGACTGCACACACCCACTACGAGGGGTTCCGCTCGCGGCAGCTGCTGGCGCTGAAGGAGAACTCGGCGCCGAAGAAGAAGTGAGCTGCTCTCTCGCCTTCCGCCGCGTCCTGCCGCATCTTGGTAACATGTGGTAACTAACCTGCGGTAGCATTTGGCCCCTGCTAAAAGTCGCCTCGCGCTTAGGGCACCTGCTTTCTGGCCTTTATGCCCCATGCAACTCATTATTTCTTGACCAACATTGGCGCACGTTGCTTTGCGACTGTGATCTTGACTTAGCCAATATTTATATTGTATGTAATTCCTCGCTCTTACCGGCCCACGCAGCCATGCGGGGACGACGTAAATTTCTAACTCGCACTGTGTAGTCCCTGCTAAATAGTGTACCTGCGTTAAAGCGTCAATTTTTGCCTGGCTCCCCACAGCCTCGATCTCTTTGTTCACAGGGGTGGGACGCCCTGTTGAAAGTGGAGGAGGAGGGGTTAGGTCTTACTTTCCGCAGTGATGGACGGGGATGAGAAGCCTAGAGTGCTTCCAAAGGCGCGGGCTCGCGCAGACACAATACGGATTGCCCCCGTAAGGCGGACCACGGTCACTCCGGACGCCTGGGGTCTCCACAGCGTCCCCGGCATGCTCAGCGATTTCCAGCGGCATACGTCGCAGCGCATCCCGTCGCAGCGAGCGCCAATGCCCGCCGAAAGCATGGTCTCGATGAGCGACAGGCTCTCTGCGATGCTCGCATTCAGCGCACTCCCGACCGCGGTCACCGCTGTGCACTTCGCAGGGTCTCAGGCTCTCGGAACCGAGGTTGGCCCGGTAGTCTTTACTGCCGGCGCAATTCTCGCCGGTGCCGTGGTCTGCACTCAGCGCAAAACGGTCGAAATGGTTGCGGGCTGCGCCCTTCTGGTCGCCTCTGCCGTCGCCAGCGGGCCTGTGTGCACACCACTAATATCGGCGCTTGCTGTGCTGACCCTTCCGCCAATCAAGCTGTGGAAGCCCTGGGAGTGGGGATGGTGTGCGGCAACGCTAGGCCTGATGGCATACGCTTCCCAGTCTGTTTTTGCGCCGGTGCTCGTGGCTGGCCTCATCTGGTCACAGTTGTTCAGCGTACACTCGGCCCCCCACAAGCGCACGCGGCCTGAGACGCTGATTGCTCTTGGGGTTGCGCTCAGCTGGGCAATCATTGGATCCGTGGTGCTGGGCGCTCCGGGTGTATCCATTCTAGCGGGGCTGGTTGCCGCCGGCTCGTGCTCAGTGTTCTTCCTGATCGGCGAGTCCTCGATTGCCACGAAGTACGACGTGCTCGCTTGCGGGGCACTGAGCGTGGCGGTTGACGCAATGCTGCGGTCCACAGTGAGCCCCATGTCTCTGCTGCAAGTGGTGGCGCTTGTGCCGACGCTGCTCGGGGGCTCAGTTGCTGAGCTCACCACTGCCACTGGCGTTTCTTCCGACCCGTACTCGTCGGTGGTCGATTCCATTCTCGCTCACGACGACACGAGAGGAATCTTCTTCTTCTTTTTGCTGAACTTCGGGTTCATGCTGATCCAGCTGCTGTACTCGGTGCTGTCCCACTCGCTGGGACTCCTCAGTGACAGCATCCACATGTTCTTCGACTGCTTGGCGCTGTTGGTGGGCCTAGTGGCCAGCATTCTTGCCAAGTTCCCCCCATCCTCGCGATTTCCGTACGGACTTGCGATGGTTGAAACCGTGTCTGGCTTCACCAATGGATGCCTGCTGATGGCGATCTCGATTGGCGTGCTGTTTGAGGCGTTTGAACGGATCTCGAACCCCGTGCAGCTGGAGAAAATGACCGAACTGATAGTGGTGAGCATTCTGGGGCTTATAGTGAATTTAGTGGGGATAGTCGCGTTCAACCACGGCCACGCGCACGGGCATTCTCATGGCCACTCTCACGGCCACTCTCATGATCACTCTCATGGTCACTCGAATGCCTTCGCGGAAAGCATTCGCGTCGAATCACATAGCCACGGCCACGGCCACCATGAATCGAGTCACGGCAACGACCAAGGTAACCACAGTCACAGTCACGACCACAGTCACGACCAC
Organism: Entelexis gropengiesseri; assembly: GCA_030579755.1. Taxonomy (NCBI): domain Eukaryota; kingdom Fungi; phylum Ascomycota; class Dipodascomycetes; order Dipodascales; family Trichomonascaceae; genus Entelexis; species Entelexis gropengiesseri. Next base: position 24,555 of record JAKTRO010000088.1, on the reverse strand, counting down.
AGTCATGGCCATAGCCACAGTCACGGACACGACGAGCACGATCACAGGCATGATGAAACCCTCGAGAAACATTCCAGTGCCGTCTCGCACTCGAGCGCGCACTCTCATAGCCACGGCAGCGAAAACTTACAGGGCATCTTCCTCCATATAGTTGCCGACACATTGGGATCGGTGGGAGTGATCATCTCAACGGTTCTAACGTACCTGTTTGGATGGGCTGGCTTTGATGCTATAGCTTCCATCGTCATCTCGGTGATGATTTTTGTTTCTGCTATCCCCCTGGTTACGAGTTCAGCAAGATCGCTGCTTTTGAGCCTCAGCGATGCGGATGAGTACTCGCTGAGGAATGTCCTTAGTGATATTTACATGACGCCTGGCGTGGTTTCGTACGCTGCGCCGAAGTTCTGGAACGACGGGCGGGGGATCCGCGGCACAATTCATGTGCAGTACACCGCGAGCGCGAACTCCAATTCGGTGCGGGAGAAAGTGCGTGCCGCGCTTTTGAAAGGGGGCATCGAGAACACCGTGATTCAGATGGAGGAGGAAGGCGCGCCGTGCTGGTGCCAGCGCGACCGGTCTCTAATTCAATAAGGCCGAGCGGCAATGCCTGCACCCGGTGTGGTTTATGGCTGCACAGTGTGTATCCATGCACGAGCGGCGGGCAGGCAAGCAGGCGGACCTAACCCTGATCATTTCTTTTCTAAATCGCATCCGCCGCTCTCCAGTGCACAACCCCGCCAGTGCACAACCCCGCCACTGGCCTCAATCCAGCGCCCGTCACCTAGAGTGCTATTGCGATGTCCCGAGTTGGCGTTTTAGTGATGGGCCCTGCGGGTGCCGGCAAATCCACGTTCTGCAATGCTCTCGTGCGCCAGATATTGCAGATGGGCCGGAGCGCCCACATCGTGAATTTGGACCCTGCCGCGAACCCAAAGGACTACGAATTCACGGTAGACATCAAGGATCTCATCTCGCTGGAGGATACCATGGACGAGCTTGATCTGGGGCCGAATGGGGGGCTGATGTACTGCTTCGAGTTTCTACTGGCGAACCTCGACTGGCTGGACGAGGAGATAGGCGACTACGAGGACTTTCTCATATTCGACTGTCCCGGTCAGATTGAGCTGTACAGCCACTTCCCAGTGATGCCGCAGATCGTGAAGCACCTCAAGGACAATCTGCAGTTCCACCTGTGCGCGTGCTACCTGCTCGAGGCATCGTTTGTGCTTGACCGGTCGAAGTTTTTCTCCGGCGTGCTATCGGCGATGTCGGCGATGCTGCTGCTGGAAACGCCGCATCTTAATATCATGAGCAAGATCGACATGCTGAAGGACATTCCGCGCCGGGACCTCAAGCGGTTTCTGAACCCCGATCCGCTGCTCATGGCCGACACTGCTGCCGAGACCTCTGAGCTGAACCCGCGATACGCCAACCTCAGCCAGTCAATTGCGCGGCTCACCGATGAGTTTGGCATGGTCCAGTTCCTGCCGCTGCATGCTGGCAACGGCGACTCGGTCGAGACGATTCTCAGCTACATTGACGACGTGACGCAATGGCAGGAGTCGCAAGAGCCGAAGGAGCCGGTTGAAGAAGAGGTTGATTTCGAGGAGCAGGACTTCTGAAATCCGCCTGTCTTGCGCTGGGCCCCCAATCCGCTTAAAATATTTACCTTCTATAACCCCAACATATCTAAGTCTCTGCGGAGCCAACAATTTCTGCCTCCCGCCGCTCACACTCTTTTCTTCCGGTGCGAGCAGGTGGTGGTATAAGTGCCGGCACCCCAGCCTGACTAAACTTTTCATGGTCGAGATCAGCGAGGTGCAGACGACAGGCGTGAGCAGCACGGCGCTTGCTCGCGACCGGGCGGCGGCGCACACGCACATCCACGGCCTGGGGCTCGACGACGAAGGCATTGCGCGGCCGATCGACGGCGGGTTTGTTGGCCAGGAGGCGGCGCGCGAGTCGTGCGGCGTGGTGGTCGACATGATCAAGGCGAAGAAGCTGAGCGGCAAGGCGATGCTGCTGGCGGGCGGGCCCGGCACCGGCAAGACGGCGCTGGCGCTGGCGATTTCCCAGGAGCTGGGGCCGAAGGTGCCGTTCTGCCCGATTGTCGGGAGCGAGCTGTACAGCGCCGAGGTGAAGAAGACGGAGGCGCTGATGGAGAACTTCCGGCGGGCGATTGGGATCCGCATCAAGGAGACCAAAGAGGTGTACGAGGGCGAGGTGACCGAGCTGACGCCCGAGGAGGCCGAGAACCCGCTCGGCGGCTACGGCAAGTCGGTGAGCCATGTGTTGGTCGGGCTCAAGACGGCCAAGGGCACCAAGACGCTGCGGCTCGACCCGTCGATCTACGAGAGCATTCAGAAGGAGAAGGTTGCGATTGGCGACGTCGTGTACATCGAGGCCAACACCGGCTCGATCAAGCGGGTTGGCCGCAGCGACGTGTACGCGACCGAGTTCGACCTCGAGGCCGAGGAGTACGTGCCGCTGCCGAAGGGCGAGGTCCACAAAAAGAAGGAGATTGTGCAGGACGTCACGCTGCATGACCTCGATACCGCAAACGCTCGGCCCCAGGGGGGCCAGGACATCATGTCGATGATGGGCCAGCTGATGAAGCCGCGCAAGACCGAGATCACCGACAAGCTGCGCACCGAGATCAACAAGGTGGTGCAGCGGTACATCGACCAGGGCATTGCCGAGCTCATTCCCGGCGTGCTGTTCATCGACGAGGTCCACATGCTCGACCTCGAGTGCTTCACGTACCTGAACCGCGCCCTCGAGTCGCAGATCGCGCCCGTCGTGATTCTCGCCACGAACCGCGGCCGCGCCGTCGTCAAGGGCACCGACGACATTGTCGCGCCGCACGGCATTCCGCCGGACCTCATCGACCGCCTCCTAATTGTGCGCACGCTGCCCTACACCCTTGGCGAGACGCGGGCCATCATCGAGCGCCGCGCCCGCCTCGAGGGCTCGCCATTGACCGCCGCCGCGCTCGACCTGCTCGCCGCCACCGCGGAGCAGACGTCGATGCGCTACGCGCTCCAGCTGCTGGCCCCGGCGTTTGTGCTCACCGAGATCAGCAAGGGCACCGAGATCTCGGTCGAGAATGTTGAGGAGGCCAAGCTGCTGTTTCTCGACGCGCGCCGGTCGACGCAGATCCTCGAGAGCGACTCGCGCTTCCTTGTGTAGCTTACTTAGACTTAATCTCACCACTACTTACGCCAACGGCTTGCCCAAGCGCTCGCCGAGCGCTCGCCAGCTACACCTGCGGGATCGCCGCGCCGTCGCCGCGCGGGTCGCTGCCGCCGTGCACCGCCGCCTTCCCGTTCTGCACGTCGTGCACAATCACCTGCCCGCGCCCAAACAGAGACCGCTCGTTACCGGAAATGACCTGCACAGTGTGGCCCAGCGCCTCGAGCTGCTTCGCCGTGGCCGCGTCAATGCCCTCCTCGAGGTTCACGACAATGCCGTGTTTTTTGTGGGGCGTGGGAATGCCGCCCTTTGCGCTCGACGCCGGCGTGAGGCAGATCCGCGGCGCGTCCAGCGCCGACTGCGGGTTCAGGCCAAACCGCAGCAGGTTCAGCGCCACCTGGACGTGGCCCTGCGGCTGCATGAACCCGCCCATCACACCGTACGCCGCAAACAGCTCGCTGTTCTGCGTTAGCATCGCCGGAATGATCGTGTGGTACGACCGCTTGCTCGGACCAAGGCAGTTCAGCGAGGCCGGATCCAGCGAGAAGTTGCACCCGCGGTTGTGCAACGCAAACCCGGTATTCTCGCCAACAATCCCCGAGCCAAAGCCGTGGTAGAGGCTCGAGATCATCGAGCACGCGTTCCCGGCCTGGTCCACAACCGTGTAGTAGGACGTGTCGGAGCGGGCCTCCGGTGGAATGATTTTGTCAGTCTCGTACGCCGGATTCACCTTGGCGGGATCAAACAGCTCGGCCAGCTCCACTGCATGCGCCTCGCTGAGAATGTGTGGCGGCAGGCTCGTCTGCTCCGGATCGGCTACCCACCGCTCGGCCTCTTTGAACGAGTACTTCAGCGCCTCGGTCACCATGTGCAGGTACGCAGCCGAGTTGTGCGGCGCTGTCGCAAGCTCGGGGTACCGCCGCTCGATCTGGCCAATGATGTTGAACGCCAGCAACGCAACAACTCCATGGTTGTTGGGCGGCAGCTCCCACAGACTAGCGCCCGTGCCCGGAACCGGAACGCTGACAGGCTCCACGCGAAGCGACGCGTGCGCCAGCAGATCCTCGTGGTCCAGCACCCCGCCCCTCTTCTGCACCGCGTCAACAATCGCGTCGGCGGTGGGGCCCTCGTAGAACCCGTGCTTGCCGCGCTGGGCAATGCGCTCGTACGTCCGCGCCAGGTCCTCGTTGTAGAAAATCTCGCCTTCCTCGGGCGCGCGCTCGCCGCCAATAAGCAGAGACGTTCCCTTCAGCTTGGGCTCGGCCGCCTTCCAGATCTGGGCGCTGATCTTCGATACAGGAAACCCGTTGCGCGCGAGATCGATCGCCGGCGCGAGAATCTCCGCCAGCGAGAAGTGGCCGTCGCCCCACGTCTCCACAATGTCGACCCACGCCGCCGCGGCGCCGGGCACATTGACGCTGAACGGCGAGTCGAGCGGCAAAAAGTGGCGGTCGCCCACAATATTACGCACCTTCGCCAAGTCGATGTTGTGGCTCGACTTCCCACTGCCATTGAGCCCTTCCACGGTTTGGCTGGCCTGATTGTAGTACAAACAGAAGGCATCCCCCAGTGACGTCATGCCTGGCTCAACAACACCGAGGGCAGCGCTGCAGCCAACGGCGGCCTCGGCGGCATTGCAGCCCTTCTCAAGAAGCTTGATCGCCACGGCTGCAGCAAGCGGCTGGGTGGACGCAGCCATCCCTTTGGTGGAGTGAACCACGGATCGGCGACTAGGGAATTCCATAATCAAATGGCTAGTTTACGGTGGATCAGTTTATTGAAGCGGTGCTCGTGCTCGTATCAGTCAGTGCCGCCGGGTTACATTAACCCCCTGGCTGACAAAACGTGGGGGAACCCGGGGAGAGAGTGTCAGGATTACCGGGGTGCAGTGGGCCATCTCTGACTAGCGTGTGGTGAAACTACATCTGGCGTAAGGACGCCGACTCGTTAAATCAATTGCATTAGATTAGCCTAGCTTAAGGCCCATGCGCAGGCCCATACGCAGGCCTGTGAACTTCAAATAATCCGATATCGATGCCTATATCATGCCGTCGTCTAGACCTGGGCTCCCAACTCGGCACACTCGTCTACAAAGACATGAGGACTTGGGATATCGGTTGCGCCGTAGAGGATCTTGTCTCCGAACTCCTCGACAACGTTCGCGTACTCGGCGTAGTTGCCGCCGCCGACCATAAACACAATCGCCTGGTCGTATGCAGTGCGCTTGGGCGGCGGCTTGGTGAGCGAGCCGCGCGAGTCGCGCGGATCAAAGTACAAAAAGTCGTCGATCACGCCGGTGCTACCGGTGCTGCTATTTGCGCTGCCTTGCGGGTTGAGCAGCTGCTGGGTGATCTTGGTGATCGGCAGGTCTTTGCTCGCAGGCAGGAAGTTGCGCAGCCCGGTGATCATGTTGCCAAACCCCTCGGTCAGGGAGCCCTGGTTCAGGTGCTCGCTGAGCTTTCCGGTGAACCGCGAAAACAGGGCGGGCGAGCTCGACTGCTGCGTCGACGCGCTGCCCGTGGCGGCCATGCCCATGCGGGCGATCTCTTTTGTGCGCTTGATGTACTTCAGCGCGCGCAGGTCGGTCTCCTGCTCGCCGCCTAGCGCCTGCAGCGCCCCCTCGAGCATCTCCTGGTCACTGGCGCTGAGCTTCTTCCCCGACGGGCCGAAGGCAGTGATATAATAAACAAGATAGAGCCTGAGCTTGTCCTCAGGCGTGCCCATCGCCGGGTCCTGCAAAAGGTCCAGAATGCTTTTCGGCGTCTGGCGGCTCGCGTTCTCCTCGGCCTCGAAGAACTGCGCAAGCTGCCGGTCCTTGATCGCGTACAGCACCACCGTGGCTATGTTTGTATGCATGTCGAGGGTCTGCTTGCGGGCTGTCAGCTCGGGCAGGGCGGTCAGAGCATTCTTCAGCGACGTGGTCGTGTGCTCCGGGTCGAGGCTCGAGATCTCATCCTGCCCGGTGAGCTGCTTCGCGTCGGTTTTGTACTTGGCAAGCGCCTGCTCAAGATTCTCGGCCATGACCGGGAACGGTAATCGCTGGTTCGCCTCCCAGAACGAGTCGGACGGGTCCAGGTCGTAGATAGTTCCGTCCGGCACTTTTATTGCGTTGCGCTTGAATGTGCATGTATCGTTGATGATGCTCTGGTACGTCCATGAGTGCGAGAACATCGACACCAGGTCTATGTTCCGGTCAACAAGCGTGATCACCACCCGCTTGTCATCCATCATCTGCGAAAGCTCGCCCCGCTTGTTGATCACGTAGCTGCGCAGGCGCTCGTCAAGAACTTGGGCAATCATTTCTGCAGCATTCCCGCGGGACGCTCGGATCACCGGGATCACGCCAAGCGTGAGCAGCATGCAGAACAAGCCGTCGGCAGTCTTATTCACGAGGCTCGTGATTTCCGACTCGCTGGTGCGTGGGTCCGATAGAATCCGGTAAGTGCTCGGCAGCTCCAGGCTGAACACGTTGTTGTCGAGCACCATGAACTGCAGATACTGCTCGTACACCTGGTTTATCTGGACCGAGGCGTGCAGCGTCTTGGCCGCAAGGTCCTCCAGCAGCGCCCGGCTCAGCGGACGCGTGAAGTTGAGGCTCCACGACGCGTAGAGGCCGGCGGCGACGTCGCGCCCAATGATCTCGATGTTCTCGGCCGTGGGCTCCATGAAATACACAGCAGGTACGTCCGGAATAGCGTGCCGCTGCGAGTTTAGCAGCATGTGCAGCGTCACGCCATTTTTGAACAGATCGCTCATACGTAGCACGCTCGATATGATGTCGCGCCCAATAGTATCAAACACGAGGACCTTCCAACTTACCGCGCTGCTGGCCTCCTCCTGGGGGTCCTTATTGAAGTGGAGCATTCGCTCGAGCGCAGCGACTTGCGCCGTTCGCAGCGATTCGTTGGCCATCTGCGTACTCCACGTCCGCGCGATGCTGCTGTGTACGTGTTGGAAAGGTCAACGATTAGTCCGCTCGTTTGTGTCACATGATATACTGTCGCGCGCTCTGGCGGTAGCGCGTAATCTTGGAATCCTGCACATCACAACCACCCCCGCCCACCACCACCCTGCGCATGCATGCAGTGACAAGAGTGGCAGCAGCTCGCGCCTGCTCATGAGCTATTCAAGTATTGGAAAATAACATTCAGTCGACCGGCGTGAAGACAAGCATCCAGCTGGCATACTTTAGCTAGTCATGATGTCCCAGACGCGAGTTTACAAACAGCAGTTATCTATGTTATCAGTCGCCAGCAGAACAGCCCAAGGCCTGCCGTGACATCGCTAATCCTAGCAACTCTGTAATCCACTCCCGCACATCACAAATCTGAACTTAAAAAGCCCCCAGATCGGCCCGAGCTGTCGAGCCTTTATCGACGGTCCGCTGTGCACCTGTGCGATACCTCGCGGGTGACGATCACGTTAAACTAGGCGGTCAAGACCCTCGTCCGCGCAGGTCCCAGCGGTTGGGGTAGATGCAATATAAAAATGACGAGCCCGCCACAACTTGGTTTTTCACCGGAAAACTGTTGCAACGGGTGCCGAAGAACACGGCTGAGATCACACCGTCAGAACTCGACCAAGACAATACTTGCGTGAGAATGCAGCTGTTTAACCCCCTGACACGAGACCTCGAAAAGGCCCCGGCCGAGCACACGATCAGCTCGGTCGATTCCACCACCGCCACCCAGGATGAAGAAGAGTTCGGTACTAAGATCGACTCCACCATTCCTGACGGTGGCCTGATGGCCTGGTTGCAGGTTCTCGGAGCCTGGACTGCCATCGTCATGGGTTTCGGGTTCTCAAGTGGCACTTCGGTGCTCATGGCCTGGCTCGAGAAGAACTATTTGAAGGACTACTCGGCATCCCGCATTGGATGGATGTTTTCCGTTCAGCTCTTCTTGATGTATTTCGGAGGTATAGAGGTCGGTCCTATTTTTGATGCCTACGGCGCGCGAGTGCTGATTATTCCCGGGTGCATTGGGTTCACTACATCAATCTTTCTTTTGTCGGCGTGCAAGAAGTATTATCAATTTGTGCTCTGCTACTCGATCCTGGGCGGATTCTCTAGCGCCCTTCTCTTCAATCCTAGTGTAACTGTTCTCAGCCACTGGTTTTCGAAGAAGCGCGGGATGGCGATTGGCCTCGCGGCTACCGGCAGCGGAGTGGGCGGCATCATCTTTTCGCAGATGTCTAATAGGCTGTTGACCCAAGTCGGGTACGGTTGGACGGTGCGGGCTATGGCGTTTGTTGTGTTGTTTTGTGCCATTGTTAGCTGCCTCACTCTGCGTTCTCGGCATACCAAGCCGTCGATCAATTGGGAGGATGCGAAGCCGGATATCAGCGCGCTTTTGGAGCCACCCTTTCTCCTGTGCGTCATTGGACTGTTTTTGGTTGAGTGGGGTATCTTTGTGCCGTTGCAGTTTATTGTCAGCTATGCGGTGGATCGCGGATTCACGAGAACCTTCGGCACCGATTTGGCCGCGTATCTCAGCACTGCGTCTACGGTTAGCCGCATTTGCACTGGCTTTTTGGCCGACCGCGTTGGTAGCTTCAACATGATGAGTGTGGCTGCGTTTCTGGCAGGGCTGATGTGCCTCACAGTGTGGATGACTGTGGGCGACACCAAAGGAGGCCTTGTTGCGTTTTGCGTCTTTTTTGGGATTTTCTCTGGTGCTGTTGTTTCGCTCACTTTGATCGTTGTTCCCCAGCTCGCTCATGTTAAGAACGCCGGGCGCCGCTACGGAACCGCGTACATGATTGCCAGTTTTGCTGTTCTTACTGGAATTCCTATCGCTGGCGCACTCACCGCCCACCATTTCCTTGGTGTGATCATTTTCTCTGGAGTCGTGTACTTAGCTGGATCTGTAGCCTTCGTCATCAGTCGGTTTCTGGCTGCTGGTTGGAAGCCGATCTATTGATTACGGGCTCGCGGACTCGCGGACTCGTCGTTAGATGTATTGGATACAGAGCCGTTTGTGCAGACTTAATTTGAAGACCTAATCGATAAGTCGAAGGCACTGGAGACATGTTTGATGGAACTAGCACTAATATGTACTTATTATTAAGACGCGAGAGTCATACACACCGGAAATCAAAGTTCTGATCCACCAGCTCAGTCCAATCGATGTGGCGAGTCCCCGCACAGTCCATGGCCCACACCTTCTGGATGAGAAGTTTTACGCGTTGAACGCTCCGGGTGTGGATGCGGGCAAAAAGCCGGTCGAAGTGATTCAGCAGCTGCTGCCGCATATGTTCGTTCGACAAGTTAACCCCTAGAACAAAGAGCGGGAAGACCAGCATCACGTCTACACTGGTGTCAATGAGGTCAGTGATTGCCGCTAGAAGCCGGTGGGCAAGCACTTGAATCGGGGTTGCCGCCGAGTTCATGCGAAGCACGCTCTGGTAGAGGTGCAGCACCGTCACGAGCTTGAACAGCTCGAACTGGCGCGTCTGAATTCGCTGCTCGGTGATCGACATGTGACCAATCTTATCCATGGACGGCTGGAGCGCCCACGTCTGCTCTTCGATGGCTTGTGCAGAGCTGTATACCTCCTCCAGGCTCTCGCCGCGGACAACAGCTACTCGCAAAAAGCGCGAGAGCTCATTTACGCGCTCGATCATGAGGAGCACCGGCTCTGAGCAGGAGCAGATAGGCTCGGGCAGCGCCGAGGACGGAGGCCGTCTGAATATGAACTCGAACTGACCGGTGCTCAGAAGCTTGGGCAGCGTCATTGATGGCACCGACAGAATCTCGAGGTATGCAAAATGCAGGAGCAGCCAGCGCGAGGTCTCGCTCTGCATGAAGCTGGGAATGCCGCCGTATCGTTTCATTGTTTGGGAAGCCCACTGCAGATGCGGCTGCCAGCCCTCCGGGTCGCTGGAGCAGATCTTTGCGGATGTGAGCACCAATAGAGCGACAAGCATCTCCTCGTTAGAGATCGTGGAGTCGCGGTTTAGCTGGTCCACAGCCGCGTCAAAGTATTTCTGGGCAATTGCCTTGCTGCCGCGGTGCCAGGCCGTCCATGCCAGCACGCCGAACAGGTTGACTCTGGAGTGCAGCGAAAACATCAGCGCGAATGATCGGAATGTGTTCAACGGGGATGCGCCCTTGAGATTCAGTTGCTGCGCATGGAAGTACTCGAGAAGCTCGAACGCCGTGGCCCCAAGGTCCGGGTACATGTCGCGGAACTGCTCGGTGGGCGGCAAGATCAGCATGCTCTCGAGCGTGATGCGGGGAGGCAGCGCGATGCTGGGCTGCAGCGGGATGCTAGAGATGCCGGGGACCCTGAAGTCCATGATTGGGCTGGGGAATGTAGACAGCGAGACTAGCGGGGACGAGTGGTTGCTGTCGCGGCCGCTGTCTCCCCTCTCGAGGTCGAGGCCGGACTCGCCAAAGTAGAAGTCGTGGCCCGGCTCGGCGATCGGCGATGCCGGCTGCAACTTCTGATCATCCTCGGCGGGAAAGCCGTAATAAATAACACCTCCTGAGGCGGGGTTTGTGTGGTGGGTCTCCCGGGGTGGCGTGTGGGCCACCATCGTCAACTCTCGCGAGTCGTCGTACGGCTGGATGCCCGCGCCTGGCGGGATCGCCAGCGCCGCCTCCACGGACTGGTACAGCGGGGTCTGCTGCCACTCGAGGTCGCCTGTCGCCGACATAGGCGTGTCGGGCCCGAGGCGGCGGCGCTCGGGCTGCGAGCGCTTGCGAACCTTGCCACGCTTCGACTCCTCGACCTCTGGGTAGATGCACTCGAGGGAGAGGCGCTGGCAGGTGTTGCAGTATGGCTTGAGCTCGTCGCAGCGCTTCTTACGCTTGCGGCACGTCAAGCACCCCGAGCGCGAGCGCGTGTATTTTGTGCTCGGTTCGGAGGACCTGTCTCGCTTGGCCGCGGAGGGGTTGACGTTGGATGCTTCCATGTCGGGCTCTGGGCCATTCTGGGTTGCCCCAAATGCCGCCAACGCGGCACCGCTCGGTTGATTGTCTTGAATGATTCGTTATGGTCTCAGCGTTTGACCAGGGCGCTCTGCCAGGTTTTTGCAAGAGAGCACAACCCGACTATGTACAGCAACCTTTGGCGTATGCAGGGTTCGCCAAGGAGCCACAGGTGTAGAGTTGGGCCTTTCACTGGTGTGGCCGGTCCTGATCTTCGTGATTGCGCAGCAACGAATCGAGATTCCCTGGCTCTACGCAGTGCCCCACATCGACACGAATGGGTGCCCTAATCAAAGCCTTAGCCCCAACCCACGATACCCTTCTTCCTCTGCTTAGATCAGGTTAAGGAGGCGAATGATTGCACGTACAGCCGGCAGCCATCTAAGCCTCGGGGCTCGGGAGGAGCTGCGTGAGTGGTGAGGGCGCTATACCGATTTGGCGGTTGGAGTGTCGGTTGTGCCGTGAGTTGGTCGTGCCCGGGCGGTACCCTGCCGCAAATCATGCATCGCGGAACCTTCAGGGGGGTACTGCCGGTATGACAAGACATCATGCATCACTATACCCTGATTAGCGCAAGAACCCTGGTCATTGGGCACGGGTAGTGCTTCACGGCGTGTCGCCGCTTTCGCTAAACCGTGCAGTATCAGCTTAGTCATAAATTAACCAAGTGCATAGTGCTTGAGCTGGCCCGGGAAAAACCGGTGATCAACCGCCAGTGAATGATGACGCGCGGGTCCAATTCTCGATCACATTTCGAGTGCAAGGTTCCCGATCCAGAAGCCGGCTTGTTCCGCAATCAGAGTGTTCTCTAACTCTGACCTCCTTCACGTGCCTTCTTTTGCAGTGATGATGTTAGGGCCGTCTTCTTCTACATATTTATTAGTCACATTGATCCGCCCTAACCTCATGCACCGTCAACCAAAAGCTCTTATGCCTAGCTTAGGGGGATTAGGGGGGGAATAGTGAGTATGGGCTTCATCATGTGATCCCGTGACCAGGGCTGGTTCAGCAAAAGACTGAGCAGGCTCCACTCAAACTAGGCATCCGCAGCGGCTTGGCATCATAGGCATAGTGCGCAAGCATTCGTTCCTCCACGATAAGGCAGCTGAGGGCTTCTAAGAAGCGGGTCGGCCACCATGGGCTGACACCCGCAACATTCATACCATGTCGGGCGGTGTATGATCACGTGTTGGTCGTCTCTCGAGCGAGAGCTGCTGAGGATTCGCTGGCGCTGGGATGAGACTGAGCGAGCGGCGCTGCGAGCCTGTTTAGTAACGCTCCGCCATACTGTTGCCTCTGCTTCGCATCCCAAAAGCTCACGCAAGCACGCACACGCACACGTACGCGTCCACGGCCGGTGTATTAAGCAATCCCGGAACCGCCCGCCGTCCCCACACATGAGTCGAAAAGTGAGGCTCATTTCGGCCGACGGGGTCAGCTATGAGGTCGAACAAAGCGTTATCGACCAGAGCATCCTTCTCAAGAACATGATGGAGGATATCGGCGAGGTCACCGACATTCCGGTGCCGAACGTCCAGTCGAATGTGCTGCGCAAAGTGCTGGATTACTGCGAGCACCACAAGATGGACCCGGCGAGCATGAACAGCGAGGAGGGCATTGCGCGGGCCAAGGCGAGCGAGATCAGCGCGTGGGACCAAAAGTTTCTGCAGGTCGACCAGGAAATGCTGTTCGAGATCATCATGACCGCGAACTACCTCGACATCCGGCCCCTGCTCGAGGTCGGGTCGCGCACGGTGGCCAACATGATCAAAAACAAGAGTCCGGACGAGATCCGCAAAACGTTCAACATTCCCAATGACTTCACCCCGGAGGAGGAGGCGCAGATCCGGCGCGAGCATGAGTGGGCACAGGACCGGTGAACCGGTGAGCGCTAGCGCGTACTAGGCGCGCACTAGGCGCGCACATATGTTTTTTCACAGCGTAGAGAATCCGTAGAGAATTCGGCGTAGAGTATCTAATTAATCTATTTGGTGGCCCGGCCCGCGCGCAGAACCTCGTCGCACAGCAGCAGGTTGGATGCAATGCCCGTCGCCGACGAGATCGAGTTCCGGATCACGCGGTAGTTGTCCCACACGCCGGCGGTCTCGGCGTCCAACACCTTGCCCGTGTCGAGGTCGATGCCGACCGGGCGCGCGGGGTCGTCGCTGTACTTGTCCTGGGCCTCGCTGACGGTCTCGAGCACCTGCAGGCCGGCGTTGGCGGCGAGCGTCTTCGGCACCACCAGCAGCGCCTCGGCGTACGCCTGGATGCCGGCCCGCGCCTTGCCGCGGGCGTGGTTTGTCGTTAGGTGGTGGTGCGCAGCGATCTGGAACGCGCCGGCGCCGGGCACAAGCGTCTTGTCCTCGATGGTGTTGCCGACGGCGCGGATGCCGTCGCGCACCGTGTCCTCGATCTGCTTGATGGTGTGCTGGTTCGGGCCGCGGATGAGGATCGTCGCGCTCTTCGGGTTGCGCACCTCCTCCACAAACGTGTACTTCTCCTCGCCGAGGATCTGCTCGTAGACGTGGCCGGCCCAGCCCAGGGCGTCGGGGGCCATGTCGTCCACAGAGTTCTGCGCGGACCCGCCGGTGATGAGCTGCAGACGCTCCATGTTCCGGCGCTTTGCCCGGCGCAGCGCCATGATCCCGTTGCGGGCCAGCACATCGAGGCTCAGCGGGTCGATGCCCTTCTGGTTGATCACCACGAACGACGAGCCGTCGTGCGTGACCGCGTTCTTGAGCTCGACGATCTTCGCCAGCTTCGCGTCCACAAACGCGCGCTCGCTGGCAACCAGCTTCTCGCGCTGCTCGGCGCTCGAGTAGAAGAAGCCCGAGTTCACCTCCGTCTTCTCGTACTCCAGCGACACGTTCAGAATCAGAATGTGCGCGTTCGTCACGTCGCGCGGCATGTCCGGGTGGCGGGGCCCGTGGTCCAGCACCAGCCCCTTCACCAGCCGCGTCGACGCCGCCGACTGGCTCTGCATCTTCTGGATCTCGACCATGTGCAGGTCGAGCCGGCCGGAGTCGCGCTCCAGCACCGTGAGCACCGCGTCGCACACAATCGGCGTCAGCACGTCGGCCAGCTGCGGCCGCACCTTCGTCGCAATCGACGTGCGCGCGACCTGCTCGAGCAGCGGCCGCGCCGTCGCCTCCTCGGCCGTCAGCGGCTTCTTGAACTCGTCGAGAAAGTCCAGCGTGGCTTTCCGCGCAAGCTCAAACCCGTTCACAAGCACGCGCGGGTGCAGGCCCTCGGTGATAAACCGGTTCGCCTCGCGTAGCAGCTGGCCAACGTACAGGCACACCGTTGTCGTGCCGTCGCCGGTGATGTCGTCCTGCGCGCTCGCCACGCGGGCAATCATTATCGCCGTTGGGTTCGTGATCTGCATCTCCCCCAGCAGTACCTTGCCGTCCTTGGTGAGCTTTATGTTCCCGGCGCCGTCGACCAGCATTTTCAGCGTGCCTTTCGGCCCCAGGTTCGACGCAAGGACGCCCTGCAGGCCCTGGGCAGCGTTGATGTTCACAGCCAGCGCGGCATTCCGCCGAATGCTCTCCGCCTTCGGATTCACAAGCTGCACAGACATGCCACTGGTTTTCGTTCCCGTCACCACAAACAGATCGCCAGATCGACTAAGCTCGCGCGCACGTGATGCACGCAGCGTCAACGCGCCAGGGCCTCGCTGGACGCGGTTTAGCACCGTTCACCGGGGTTTGGCACCGTAAATGGTCGTCAATAAAGGTTTTAGTACGTTTGGTTCCGCTTTTCAGGCCGTCTCAGCTGGTCTTCCTCCAGATTAATTTGCGTTATACGCTTTGGGTGCTGGCGTCATCTACTGAAACTAAATAACTATTTTAAATGCTCGGCCCCAAACAAACGCAGTAGAGACCTCTAGGAATCGATGCGGAGGGTGCGAGTCATGGCAATTGATCGCGACGAGTCTCATCATATCGAAATCATTAGCGCTTGGATAGCGCTCTACGATCCACAGGTCGACGCGACCCCTGCTGCTGCACCAGCGGCGCCCTCATTAGTGTGCCATTTCCTAGGGTTTGCGGCCCGTGGCGCAGGTTTCCTACGACTGCTGGAGCATCATTGTACAAAAATGCAGCTCTATCATGACCATTGGCATAAGGAGGTCTCGAGTGTGGTTTGAGCGCCTGCATGTTTGGACCTCTTGCGTAGATGTGGTCAGCTCCAATTCGGAGCCGTCTCCGCTCTGCATTGAATCTCCTCCGCTCCAAAACCTTTTGGCGCGCTTCGCTGAGCTGCTGGGCGGCAGCGTTCTGCCTAACACCCGCTAAACCTCTCGGCGCGAGCGGTGCATGTGGCCGGGGTGGCATGCCAGGGCGCGCCGCCCTTCTACCAGCCTCATCCGCCGTAAGCGGCTGGTTCATGGGCCTTTGCATGCCCAAAGGCAATGGTCCGCCTAGGTGACGGCCAGGAACAGGCGCTTTCGGCCCTCCAAGTTGCTGGTTAACTCGCTGACCCAGAGCCCTACTGACGGAAATGCATGACGGCTGCACCTCTTGGTCGCATTGCTTGCCGGTTTGCTCTGCTGGGCCTGACTGCGGAGCATCGGGTGATTCCTTCGGCGCAGTGGGTGTGATGCGTCTGATATCAGCCTCAACATCTATTGAGCTGCTCAATAGGTTGCGGAAATCCGATACCAAGCTTCTGGCGGCGTCCGCTTGCTGGTAAGCGGTGCGCTGGGTTTCGTATACTCGTTTCATAACAATCTCCTGACGCAGCTGCAAGTAGTGAAGTACGCGGTTGGCAACTATGAGCTGCTGCTCGCACCACTGCTCATCATGTAGCTCGTTGCCTGAACCATCCATTTTTAGCAAATTGATAACCTGCGAATCTCCAAGCCCGAACTGCGAACAGTGTGGAGGCAGGCAATAAACAAACAGAAACGAGCGCGAATTAAAGGTTAGGGTATTGACGCATTAATTTAAGGGATAAACAAAGACGGTCTTCCATGAACTTTTAGCAATGTCATAGCTCATTCAAGGACCTCGGTCTCGTGTGCCTCTTCATCTGTACTGGAGCAGTCGCTGTCAATATCCACGTAGTCTAGGTGATGGCCTTCCCTAGGGGAGTCAGAGATAGCCACGCGGTGTAAGTACCGGTTCCATTTGAACCCGTGGCTTTCAGCCAGCCTCAAAACGAACCTCTCATAGCCATCTTTGTCTCTGCCCAGCCTATCGCAAGACAAGTGCTCTTTCATCATGCCTTCCGCCATGAACGATGAACGCCGTTGGGCAGGCTCCACCTCGGAGCTGAAAGTCACGAACTGCATATGAACCGGCTCCACGCTGGCTGATGGAGAGGCGAGCGCTTCCTCATCGCCGGATTGGTCGGTATAGTCGGGTTCTTGGCTTAGGGGTGGCGACGTAAAGCCGGACACAGACGTATAAGAGCTGTTGGAGCTGGTGCGTCTGGACTTAAGCATGGCCGCGGGCTGTGAGGAGATTTTGTGGACGCCAGAGGTGAGCGCGATGGTCGAACTGTGCTGGTAAGGCGCCTGCAAGTGGGATCGGTTTGGCCCGGGGTTGCGGGGCATAAGGCTTGTGGTGTTGTATTCTCAATCGCTCGATAGCCAATTTCCTGCGAGCAGCGGCACTCAATTACACCAGAACAGGATGATTGGAGGTTCTATTAACGACCACTGAGACGCCTGCGGGATTCGGCTTAGTTGCTTCTGTTCTGGGTGATGGTGACCAGAGGATGAGCGCTTTAGGAGCCGGACCCTTGCCCGTCCAAGCGTCGCCGCTAATCTAGGGAGCACCTGATCACCCGCTGCTGCGAACCCTCGACCAATAATAGTTTTGGTCATGCGTTAACGTTTATGATAAATGACAGGTTTATCGGGGTGAATGAGCCTTTGCGGCGACTTTAAACTTAAGTATGTATGATTGCGCTCCAAGCTGCTGGTCACCTTGGCTTTATTCCACCCATTTGACTGCGGATCTAGCCGGCGGCAAACCGCCTCCGCATAGGCCGGGCCCTGGCGACAGAGCCTGGTCAGCAAATCCACTAATTTGTGGGCGGCAGCTGCTGCTGCCTGCTGACTTGGATGCTTGTGCGAACCTGGCATGTTTGTTCGGGCTATATAAAGCAGTGTGCCGTATCTAAGCGTGGCGTCGTAACGTCGAATTAACAGGAAATCCACCTCTACCATCTCACTACCAACGACAATGCACCTGGGCCGTTTTCGTACCGGTGCCGACCCATGCCAATCGATGCCATATACAGCGATGCTCACACCTGCCAATAACTATCACCACAAGCGGTTTGTCCTATTATTGCCCTGAGACTGACATCTCAGAGGCGCTGCTGCCAAGTGACCTTGCCCAGTTAGCTGCAGCCGAAACGTCACACGCATGGCCCACGCGCGCTGAAGAATAAAATGGCAGCCTGTCCGGACAGCCTGTCCCGGTAAAAGCCATGGCCAGCCGGACAAAGGCCTGGGCAAATTGAAAGTATCAGGCTATTTTAATCCGGCGTAGCAGGCGATATTCGCACAGGGGGCTTTTCCGGGGTACAGCCACCAGCTGATCTCGAAGAGCGGTGTGCGATCAGGCAAGGAGCAGCGGCAGCGCGCGGCGCGAGCGGCGCGCACGATTTTTTGGAGCTTCCCGAGGTATTTGGCCAGGGCTATGATCAAAGCTCCAAAATTCCTGAGAAGCCCGAAAAGTTAGAAACCGACGCATGCGACATGTGTGACGACCGGTGTGGTACATGCCGATTCATTGGAAGCTACTCAAAATCCTTGAAATACAAATCTAAGTATCTGGTTACTATAGAGCGAAGACGCGCGTGGCCTGCGCCACATCGAGCGGTTCGTGCGATACTGGGTCCACGAACAGGCCGCGCTCAAACTCGTCTGGCCAGTTCTCAAGCGTATACTCGCTCAGCCGCAGCAGACCCATGACGTTACCGGTCGGCAGCGCCACCAGGTCGTCGTCTAGCACGCTGGTCGTATGCAGCGCGCCGGGCACTTGGTCGACCAGCGGGAGCAGCAGCGGCGCGCACGCCGGACACAGCTCGTGGCCCGCCGGCAGCGGCGTGTGGCCGCACTGCCGCGTTTTGAGCGCCGCCAGGCCAACCGCGACGTGTGAGAGCAGAATGTAGCCATGGCCACGGCCGTGCACCACGCGGAATGCCGTGCGCAGCTCGGCCTCGAGCGCCGCCGCGCCACCCCGCAGCAGCCCGGCACCCTCGTCGAGCGCGCTGCTCACGACCTTGGGCTCGTTCGCGCGCACACGCACCTCGCCGTACAGTGCGCCGGCCGCGCGCTGGAGAACCGCGGTTTTCGTCGCGTCTGCCTTCGCGAACGCCTTGCGCGCATACTCTACCGCGCCAGCCAGATCGTGCTCTACAAACAGCAGGTGCTCGTATCGCAGCATCTGCAGGCGGAACTCAATGCTGAGCCCGTGCTTGGTGAGAAAGCCGCGGTTGTGCCGGCACCACCGCAGCCCACGCTCGTAGTCCTTGTCGCGCACCACTGCGTCGATCAGCTCCTTCTCCTGGACAATCAGGTCCCAGTCCACCATATCGCGCAGGCCCTCGTCGTGCGCAACCATGGCGTCCAGTGTGCGCGGGAAGCGTCCAGTGTCTGCGAGGTACGCAGCCACGAGCGGGCCAACATGCTCGTGCGCGACATTTCGCATGCTGGCGGGCCCCGTCGTGGCCGCTGGACTTGTCGACATGAGCTTCTGCGTGCGGACGCGCAGCGTTTGTGCGTGCTGCGCATGGCAGATCCGGCACGCCTCGAGCTTTGTGACGACCTCGCTGAGGCGTGACCGCAGGTCTGCGGCCTGTTCCGCGCTCAATTCGCCCTGAGTGCCGCTTAGCTCTGCCGCAATCGCCTTAAGCTCTTGATCCAGCACCAGCCGCGCTTGGCGGTAGTTCATATGCAACGACTCATACGGCACCTGGAGGAATGGGCGCTCGATACTCATATTTGCAAGGGACTCGTGTACAATTGACTGGGCAATTGTCCCGAAAGCGGGCTTGGCAAACGGCGTCCGTTTCCCCACCAATACCTATGCGCCAACTCGAGAGAGGAGCCGTCGCTCATGGCCCCGCCATCACGTGGCATTTGTCAGTGCTCCGTCTCCGCTGCAGCGACGAGTGGTGCGAGAGGCCCGCCCGCCATTTTGATAATTCGGCGCTACTGCTTATCCACGGAGGAATTACATTGCCGTTCAATAAAACCGGCTCACTCGCTTATCATTAAATGATTCAGCTTGAAGTAATGAAGTGCTAGTTATCTTGTGTAACACAACTTTACTGAGAAGTGATTAGTATCGCATGCGTTGCAATCTGCTTGAGTACCATTTTGCAGCCCCGAAATAGTGTCTTTAACTCTCTCTTCATCTAGAGCGCTGAGCATGCAGCTCAAATAGTCCAGAATTCGCTGCAAGCGGGCGCCGGCTTAGCGTATTCGCAAGCCCTTGTCGCCTCGAGTGCACGTTAAAAGTCTAAGCTGATACTCACCTGCTATCATGATCGGTCATTGAAGGTCGCAAGGTGCGTGGCGCCTGCCTATACCATACCAATCTTGGTGGAAAGACTTACCTAGTTGGCATTCTGACTCACTCAGGCTGCTATAGTTACCGTTGCACCGCCTCATCTCGCACTCATCATCCAATGTATGAGTTAATAGAAAGAATGCTCGATATGCTTGGTGATGGCGTCTTTCATGCAAGTCGTGCTTGGCTCGGTAGAGCAAATATGTTTAGTGTAGGGTTACTAGGATGCACAGCTACGCGCAGCGAGGCATATATTCCTAGCCCTGTGTTTAATCTAGTCCACACCAAGAAGGTATCCCCTGCCAGCCAAATCAAGGCCTGAACCACAAGAGCTTCGTATTCGTGTTTGGATTCTAAAATCTAAGAAAGAGAATTGTAGTGCTTCATCTATTAGTCGTCTCAGCTAGCTTACCACTCAAGAATCTAAATAGGCGCGGACTCAACCCATTTCGAGACGCTGCTGGGCCAGTACAGGCTTCCATCACATCGTACACACCATTCTCGTCAGGTTCAATATGTAGGAAACGCTCGGTTCATGTAACGCAACGTTCTTAGGATCTACCCGCAGGGTCCGGCTCGCGCCAGGTAAAGGGCTCAGGGCTTATATGAGCTGACTCACATGAAATTTTCGCACAGCGCGAACGCTGGGTCAAGGCGACGTTTGGGAGGAGCTCTGCTCCACGTGACTGATATTTTCAGAGGACTCTGCAACGAAAGGTGTGAATACCACTGCTCTTGACCATCGACAACGAGAGTATTGCATAACCATGAAGCAGTCTCCTCAGGTTTCTAGCTCGCGGTCGAAGTCGCGGAAGGCTCACTTCCAGGCCCCCTCGCATGAGCGCCGTGTCATTATGAGCGCCCCTCTCTCCAAGGAGCTCCGCCAGCAGTTCGGTGTGCGTGCTCTTCCTATCCGCCGCGAGGACGTTGTGCAGGTTTCGCGCGGCTCCCACAAAGGCAAGGAGGGCAAGGTGACTGCCGTTTACCGTCTCAAGTACGCCGTCCACGTCGAGAAGATTGTCAAGGACAAGGCCAGCGGTGCGTCGGTTCCCATCAACCTCGCCTCGTCCAACCTCGTCATCACGCAGCTCAAGCTCGACGACAGCCGTCGCGCGCTCATTGGCCGCAAGGGTGGCAATGCCGAGTAAAAATTAACTTAAACATAATTATTGACGAAACTGCTGTACAGTGTTAGTCCGGACACCGTGGGCCTCTGGGCTCGTACTGTGTACTTGTGCGGCTACGGACCGATCGCGCATGATCCCACCGCGCATGATCCCACCGCGCGTGATTCGATCGCGAATAATTAGATCGCGCATAAATCGCGCAAGCACGGCCGGCTCTGTGCCCGGTGCGCCTGCCCCACGCTCCTCAGCTACTCTACGCGCCAATGTTATTTACAAAGTGTCATTTTTAGTACATCCCCACTAGAGACTTAGCCAGTTGATTAGCGATTTTAATGCTTTTTCGGGATTGGAATCGGTCCGCCTGGAGAGCGTTTGTTTCTCCGGGTCAGAACCTCAACCCCGTCCTCGGTGACAAGCAGCGTGTGCTCGAATTGCGCGCTCCACTTGCCATCGCGCGTCACTGCAGTCCACCCGTCGGGCCACTGCTGGTCGTGGTAGGATCCCAAGCACAGCATGGGCTCGATGGTGAACACCATGCCGGGCTTGCAGACGCCGTAGGCCTTGTTGTTGGCGTAATGGGGGATGCTGGGGTTGCTGTGGAACAGCCTGCCAACGCCGTGCCCGACAAACGTGCGCACAACACTGAGGTTGTGTTCGCGCGCGACCCGCTCGATCTCGTTGCCGAACGACCGCACCAGCGCGCCGGGTTTCACTAATGCAATCGCGGCATCCAGGGCCTGGCGCGTGCCCTCGACAAGTCGCACTGCGTCCGGGTTCTTCACAGCCTTCTCGCCAATGTAGTATGTGTGGTTCATGTCGCTGTGCACTCCATCCTTGTACAGAGTGACATCGATGTTGAGAATGTCTCCGTCTTCGAGCGCGCGCTGGTCGGGGATCCCGTGGCAGATGGTTTCGTTTACACTTGTGCACACGCTCTTGGGGAAGAAGTAGTAGTTCAACGGCGATGGGTAAGCATTGCGCTCCATGCACGCGTCGTGCACGATGCGGTCGATCTCGTCGGTGGTGACGCCGGGCTTGGCTGCGCGCGCTGCAATGTCAATGACTTCCCGGGTGAGCCGGCTGACCTGGCGGATCTTCTCAATTGTCTCGGCGTCGTTGATCTCGATGTGCGTACCGCGCTCGCGCTGCTCGCTGGTGGGCTCGCCATCGTCGGCGTAGTCGGGCTTGACGATACCCTCCTTGACGGGCCGGCGCGGGCTCAGCGGATATGCCGCGCGCAGCTTCCCCGTGTAGGCGACTTTCGGGAACGGATCGTAGACCTTGCCGTCCTCCTTGGGATGAACGGCCTTATGTTTCGACCAGTTCCGGCTGAAGCAGTCCTGCGAGCAGTACGCGGAATCAATGTCGAATTTCATGCATGTCGGGCATTTCAGCGTTCCGGCGGGATTGGCGCAGTCCACGCCGCTGCAACTCATGGAGGACTCGACTCACAGTGGGATTCGCTGAAAAGTGGAGTGAAAGATTAGGTGAGTAGACGGTCGTTCATGGCGATGATGGGTTGGGTAATCAGGTTTCCTAGTGAGGTTTTACCATTCGCCGAGATGGGTGAGATGGGTGGGATTAGTTACTTAAAAAATTGAGCCACGGGTCGAGTTTGGGAAAGTTGTTGTGAATGGCGGTAAATGAAGCTTGTCAATTCCAGCACCGACTCAGAATCAGAATTCTTTTGTGCGAGCCGGATTGGCGCGGCACAGCATAGTTGCGTGGCTTGAGCGACCCCGCAGGCGACCCAAATCTCACTGACAATTGAATTGCATGTTTAGCCTACGGTCTCGCTGTTCGCGGCCCTTCAGCGCGCGCCGTGCTCTCTCCAAAGCGGTGTGGGCACACCTCCCCCCCGCGCTGGTGAGGAGGTCCCGTGGTCTGTCAGTGCCTATACGTCTTAGTCAAATTTTTTTCCAGCCTGTTTTTCACCAGCGGTTCGGAAAAAAAACCCCAGCAATGGCAGACTACGTGCTTTTCGAAGAGCCGACGGGCTATGCACTGTTTAAGGTGCAGATCAAGCCCGAGGAGATCGGTTCGAGGCTGAAGGAGGTCCAGCAGGCGTCGACCGACCTTGCGCGTCTCGGCAAGATGGTCGAGCTTGTGTCGTTCTCGCCATTCAAGGGCGCTGCGCAGGCGCTCGAGAACGCCAACGATGTCAGCGAGGGCATTGTGAACGAGTATTTGCGCAGCTTTCTTGAGCTGAACCTGCCGAAGGGTTCGAAAAAGGCGAAGGTGAGTCTGGGCATCAGTGACAAGAACCTTGGCCAGAGCATCAAGGATGCATTGCCGTACGTTGAGACGGTTGCGAACGAGGCAACGCAGGATCTGCTGCGCGGAATCCGCACGTTTGGCCTCAAGCTGTTGAAGGGTCTCGACGAGGGCGATCTTGAGCGGGCGCAGCTTGGCCTCGGCCACGCGTACTCGCGGTCGAAGGTGAAGTTCAGCACGACGAAGAACGACAACCACATCATCCAGGCGATTGCGCTGGTGGACCAGCTCGACAAGGACATCAACGTCTACGCAATGCGGGTGAAGGAGTGGTACGGCTGGCACTTCCCCGAGCTGAAGGCGCTTGTGCCGGACAACCACGACTATGCGAAGGCGGTGACGGTGATTGAGGACAAGGCGACGCTTGACGACGCGAAGCTGCACGAGATTGCGGCGGTCGTGCAGGACGACGAGGCCGTGGCGTCGCAGATCATCCAGGCGTCGAAGACGTCGATGGGCCAGGACCTCAGCGCCGGCGACATGGCGTGCGTGCTGGAGTTTGCCGAGCGGGTTGTGGAGATCACGGAGTTCCGCGCCGATCTGTATGCGTACCTTGCGTCGAAAATGCACAGCGTTGCGCCGAACCTGACCGAGCTGATTGGCGAGATGGTGGGCGCGCGGCTGATTTCGCATGCCGGGTCGCTTGTGAATCTGTCGAAGTACCCCGCGTCCACGGTGCAGATTCTCGGTGCCGAGAAGGCGCTGTTCCGCGCGCTGAAGACAAAGGGCAACACGCCGAAGTACGGGCTAATCTACCACTCGAGCTTCATTGGCAAGGCCGGCGCCAAGAACAAGGGTCGGATCTCGCGGTTTTTGGCGAACAAGTGCTCGATTGCGTCGCGCATCGACTCGTTCGCCGAGACGCCGTCGTCGGTGTTTGGCCAGGTGCTCAAGCAGCAGATGGAGGAGCGTCTGCAGTTCTTCGAGACCGGCAAGCCGCCGATGAAGAACACCGACGCAATGAACTCTGCGCTGAGCCGCGTGAGCGTCCACATCGACGACAACGACGACGGCATGGACGTCGACTCGGATGGCGCGAGCGAGGACGAGGCGCCGAAGAAGGAGAAGAAGGACAAGAAAGAGAAGAAAGAAAAGAAGGAGAAAAAGGACAAGAAGGACAAGAAGGACAAGAAGCGGAAGTCCGACGACGGCGAGGAGAAGCCGAAAAAGAAGAAGAAGAGCAGCAAAGAATAAGCCGCCCACGCATCCTACGCCCGCACAGCCGGCTGGCAACCACCAGCAGCCACCGCCAGCACGGGCAGGGGGCCTCACTTAATTTATTATTTTTTGTTCACACGTATAGCGTACTTATATCTCTCTCGACGCGCGACTTCGACACGTCGCGCAGCCCCAGCGCGCCAAACAGCGCCGCGCGCAGCGCGTCAAACTTGTCCTCATCCACCACCTCGTGGTTCACGGGGCCGTCGGCGCTGACCACCAGCGCCACCGCAGGGACCCCGAGCTGCCGCGCCCGCGACAGCACCGCGGCGGCCGT
>JAKTRO010000087.1:0-32294 GCA_030579755.1 Entelexis gropengiesseri | reverse complement strand
CGGGATCCGTGGGTCTCGAGGGAGACGGTGGCGGTTACGGGCGGTGCTCGGTCTCTGTGGGCGCCGCGGGCGCGGGCCCCCGGGCTGCCATTTTTCACTGGCGCGGCCGCGGCCGTGGCCGTTACCGGGATTCGCGGGCCGGCACCCAGCACCGGGGTGCGCTTCTGCAGCTGCGGCAGGTTTCCCAGCACGACCTTGGGCGCGGAGCCGGCGCCGGCGGGCCCGCCGTTTGTGTCTGCGCGCGGCGGGCGCGGGGTGTCGGTTGACGGAGAGTCGTGGTGCGCGGGTGGCGGTGCCGCTGTATCACCCGGCGCACTGGCCTCGCCCTCTCCGGAATCGCGATGCAGGGACTCCAGCTTGTCCGCCAAACTCATCTGCGCGGGTCGATGTGTGCGTCTGGCTGATCCAGATTTAGTGGTTCTAGGCACTCGCGAAAGCGCCTAGGGCTAGGGCCGCACCAGGCACTGAGTAATCTGACATGGTACAAACGAGCCGGCATACAGGCTGCTGGCCGGAGGGTAGCCGGCCTCTCAGGGTCGCCGGTCTCCCAGGGTTGCGGAGGAGCACGTTCACATGTAGTCGGATAAGCGTCTGAGGCGCTGGTAAGCTTAATACCGCAGCTTTGCATGAGACCACATCACGTAGTGCGGCTCCGCGGGGCCCGCGCGGGTTGGGTAATTCGGGTGGGTGAAACACCGGCGGGGGAAAAACACTGGGGTGGCAGGGGGGGTTGGTATTCGCCTGGGTCGTTAGCGGCGGCGGTGGCAGCATCCCTGTACATGGCCCTGAACATCGCATGGGTCAGCCGTCTGCGCATGAGGTCTGCACACACGCAACGCGCACGCCGCCTGCATCTTGTCAGGGAGGTGCGCTCCCGACCTCGCGCGCACGCCTCTACCCTTGAGTGGCGGGCCCGCTGTTGGTTTGCACGCGCAGCGCTGGTGGGGCCGCAGGCCGCGCAGGCTTGGCCCGGAGCATGCAGACCATCCGGAGCGTGCAGCCGCAGGTCTGCTGCACCCGTGCCCACGGCCTAACCCGTGCGCGAGGCGGCCTGGCGTCGGGGTCGGTGACCCCAGCTGCAGAGACAAAAGCGTCCGCGATGCGACTAGATAAACACGTATCTTACATTGCGGGGCGCGCCAAGATGTCGCCGAGACAATCAAAAGGCGACGTGGCCTAAGCTCATCAATTACCGTAACTGTGTACCTAATTACAACCCCTCAATTCAGCGGCCTGCATAGATGGCCGATCTAGAGTTCTATAATGGGCCAACAACCATCGCTCGGAATCTGCCTGCCGAAGCAGTGGGCATAGCGGATAGTGGAGCTTTGGCAGGGCTCGACGCTGTTGGCCTTTGTCATAGCTAGCCGCGATTGCTCGGGCGCCATCCTGAAAATTAGAGTGCTCAATCATGAGCGTGTACTAAGCTGCCGTGTCTACCACGCGGAAATTGCTTTTGCCGGCGGTCTCAAACAACCGCAGAAATGCTAGGACAGAAATAGCCATCTCTGAGACACCGTTGGAGCCGCTGATATTCGCATTCGCCTCTTGCCGGGATTTAAAACAAATGCGTTTTTCCCCGGTATGTCCTGCCAGCGTCGACAGTTATGTGACGCAAGCGCCTGTCGTGGAGAAATAATGTTTGAGGTGGGCTCGCTTCGTGGAGCCCCGTGATACGTCTATTTCCCGCTGGGGCTCGAGGAACGCGCGCTCCACGGCGCGTTTCCATGACACCGCCCAGCTCCACATCACCCTAAAGCTCTTCACATAGGCGTCCAGTGAATAGCGGGTGTGCACCACTGATGTTCTTCGCGCTCCTCTCATACATCGGCATGGTCGCCGGGTTTCTCATGCTCGTGCTCGTCATCACTGCTGCGCTCTACTATATCACCGAGCAGCTTGAGGAGCACACCGTCCTCGCGAAGCGGTACATTGTGCGGTACATCTATTTTGTGATGGCTGCGCATGTGCTGCTGTGGGCTGGTGATGGCCTCTCGTTCGGCCGCACGCTGTTCTCGCTGGCGACGAACTACGTGTATCTGCTGGTAATGAAGACGTTCCCCGTAGTGAAGTTCAAGAGCGCAGAGTTCGTTCTTGGGTGCGCCGGGGCAGTGGGCAGCCACCTGCTGTGGTTCACGTATTTCACGCGGGACGATCTTCCACCGTTCAGCATTTACGACCGCGTGCCTTCGTACCAAGGCGACACGCTGCCGCCGTTCAGCCAGATTGCGACGTTTTTCGGGATGCTGGTATGGACGGTGCCGTTCTTGCTGCTGGCGAGCCTGACCGCCGACGACTACACGCTGCCGCTGACGGCGGACGATAACGGGAGCGCGCGCAAGATGCACCGGAAGGGGCTCGCACGGACCCTTCTCGACCGGGCGTGGAAGTGGGTGGCCGAAACAGCGCGGGCGTTTGGGTACGATCTGCGGGCCGACTCAGAGCTGCCGCTATAATGAAATGTATATACCTGCTTTGCCCACGGCATTTTCATAACCGCCTACCACAGGCCACGTTTTCGATTCACCGATACTCGCACTCGGTATATACCATTAGATACGTACATATAGACGTACATACATTGCATACTTGAAATATGACGCTTACTAGCACTACATCCATATATTCACAGACGACACCCTCACAATTGTTGGCATCATTCGGGCTGGCTCGTCCTACTTAGTCGCATCCCCGTCAAAACATTCGCCACCAGAGTGATGCGAAGCCCGACTTATGCTCTGTTGTCTAGCGCCCTCTTTCGAGCTGTGCACTGCACTCCATCATCCCAGCGCTTCAGCGCGCGTCAGGGAGCGCGCCGGCCCAGGTAAACCTAGCCGCGGTCGAGGCACCATCGTGCTGCCGAGGACGAGTGGGCGGCGGGACCTGCATCACGTGCGGTCCAGCTCCCAGCTGGCCGCGTCCCGCTTTTTGTGAGCCACACCGTGGTGGATGCACAGAAAGTGGCCTGCGAAACTCTGCGGACACGCACGCTGGACCCTCGCCGAAGCGCAGCTCATTAACCCGGCTCGCCCTCCAGCTCTCTCCAGTCCCCCACTCGCCGGCCCGCGATCCCTCAGCACGGCCGCAGCCCCCGCTACCAACCGCAGTCGGTGCCATAAGTTCTTACACATGCACCGGCTCACGCAACTAAAAGGCCAGCTGGCGACGCAACCCACCTCCTCTTTTTCCACCCACAGCAGCAGCACCCCGATGTCGTACAGCGTGCACCAGGTAGGCGCGAAGAACACGCTCGAGTACAAGGCGTACATCAAGAACGCGCACGGCCAGATCGTGTCGCCGTTCCACGACATCCCGCTGTACGCGAACGCCGAGAAGACCGTGCTCAACATGGTGGTCGAGATCCCGCGGTGGACGAACGCGAAGCTCGAGATCAACAAGGAGGACGAGTTCAACCCGATTGTCCAGGACACCAAGAAGGGCAAGCTGCGGTTCGTGCGCAACTGCTTCCCCCACAAGGGCTACATCTGGAACTACGGCGCGTTCCCGCAGACCTGGGAGGACCCGAAGCACCAGCACCCGGACACCAAGGCGTTCGGCGACAACGACCCGCTCGACGTGTGCGAGATCGGCGAGGCCGTCGGCTACGCGGGCCAGGTCAAGCAGGTCAAGGTTCTGGGCGTGATGGCGCTGCTCGACGACGGTGAGACCGACTGGAAGGTCATTGTCATCGACGTCAAGGATCCCCACGCCGCCAAGGTCAACGACGTCGAGGACGTCGAGCGCCACTTCCCGGGCCTGCTGCGCGCGACAAACGAGTGGTTCCGCATCTACAAAATCCCCGACGGCAAGCCCGAGAACCAGTTCGCGTTCAGCGGCGAGACCAAGAACAAGGCCTACGCGCTCGACATCATCAAGGGCTGCGCCGACGCTTGGGACGCCCTCCAGACGGGCAAGTCCGAGAACCCGGGTATTGCCCTGGCCAACACGTCGCTTGCTAACGCTGCCTCGGTCGCCGCGCCCGCCGTGCCGGCCGCCCAGCCGTTGCCGGACGCGCCGATCGACAGCTCGATCGACAAGTGGTTCTACATTGCTGGCGCCAACGTCTAACTTTTCTAAACTTAGCCGTTTGATCTTAGTAGTTCCAGCCGCCGCGGGGATGCTGGTAACTCAATGAACATTCAGTAGACTCACTAGCGGCAGACTTCCAGCGGATTTGCTCCGCGTGACGGAGAATGCCGAACGTCTTTTTATCGCCCTGCAGTAGAAAACCAAATAATACGCAGAGAATATGGTGGCTCAATTAGCACTATACTCAGGTATCCACTAGTTCTTCATGGATTAAGCTTGGCATTGTATATCACCGCAGGCTCTGAGAGCCAATCGTCGGAATTCTATCTCATGGGTTTCAAGATCCTGAAATATAAGCTGCTTTAGGTAGAAGGGACTAGCTGAGACCTGCATGTCAAATGATTTCCAGCCGTAAGTAAGCTCACCTCTAAGCCAAGGGCATTATCACGGGTTGTTGACCGCAATCATAAACACCAGCGATGATGCTTTGACTGACTTCAACAACAATATAACTATACAGGAATCACGTGCATGCTAGGCTCAGACCAAAAAGCCGTTAAACTGGCCTGGTTCAACCGCCTGAGACTGAATTTCGTACTGGCACATCTATTTGAGGGCAACGAGGAGTGACGAAGGGGGCATTTTATAATTAAGCAGCATTGGACGAGTAACTGAAAGCCGCGCGATTTAACACAATGGCTTCAAGTACCACCAAGATCGTTCCCGACGAAGCCTGGTGACGTCCGCCATTACTTGACTGATTCGGGTATCTTGTAAATCTGCCGTCATGCGGTTCACATCCCTGTTGTGTATTTGAAACAATTCTGGTAAGGGTTATTCTACGATCGTTTCGGCAGCAGGTCGCTATCTACACTTGAAAGTGAGACATTGGAGCGTATATAATTGAAAAGGTCTTGCAGACACACTCAAAGCAAGCAGCAAAGACCGCTAATGTCTTCGCTTTGCAGTCTATGGGCGGTCCCTGAGCCACGACAATGCTGGATTTGCTTAGAGTCCGAGCTCGAGTGCTCTGACCCTGACCCGTTCGTCAAAGTTTGTTCATGTACGTTCGAATTACACAGGGGGTGCCTGATGGAGTGGGCTGCTAACATTAAGCGAAAGGTAATGGTATGTCCCCAGTGTAAGACTGAGTTTCATCGTTTTCACTACCTTCCAAGGACTCGTAAGCAGCTCAAAGTGTATGCGAATTTCCGAGATTGCTTTGACTTGGCTGGCTCCCTCGCATTAGCAGCGGCGCTCTTCGGTGCAAGCTTATTCGTGGTGCGGAAGTTGGGCGGGGCACGTTTTGGAGAGGGGGGGTAGAATTACTTGCGGCTAAATGTTCAAACCTTGGAGGCTCATTGCTGTTACTGACAAAATATCAATAGAGGTTGCGGCATTATACTCATTCTGCCGCCACTCGCTTCAAAGCTGGCCAAGCAAGTCCGTCCGCTTGAAAAAGCCGCACGCATTCACTATAAGGCTAAGAAGTCATTGCAGCAAAGTCAATCAGGGGCTTTGCGTAACAGGTTAGAACTGCTGCGCTCGCCTGCCATCTCTGAAATCCTGAAACATCGCCGTGGTACACCTGTTTCCGGGACTCGTAAAGCGGGTATTCACTGCAACCGGTGCTTCATAGACTTCAAACTTCTTTTCTGTGATTCTTTTTGAGTCCAGCTGTCAGCAATGAAACACCCACCAACAAAGGTGAAAAGACCAATTGCAAAGCTTAAAAAGAACATTAGGACCGCAAAGCCACTGTTCCCCCCGAAAGAGTTCCACCCAACGCTACCGGCAAACGCAGCTCCGAATATGATTGGCACAATTGCCAATTTTATCATAGCTTTTTGGCTAATGATGCTTGCTTCCAATTTCAAGAGTTCAATAGTGCGGGATATTTCCTGCTCAGCAGTTCCAGTCTCCGTTGTCTTCCATACCTCGCTCTCGGGATCGAGCGGTGGGCACTGTGCCACCAAGCGTCCTTGCAAGTCCGGTGGTATACTGTCCCAAAATACTCGCCGCTGTTCTGCGTTGCTCATTTCCTCCTCAACAACAAGCATGTCGAGTCCATCCCATAGCTCTAGATAGCTAACGGTTCCCATCCTAAACTTCGCTAGCCATCCAAACCGAGTCGCAGCGTGTCCTACCCGCCCGTCGCGCTTGCGAAGCAGATCCATGACATCTTCAACCCAATTGTCCCATCCTGTTGTAGTATTAAACCGCGGGTGAGGCCGTGTAAACCCACCGAGATAATTGATAACCTCAGGCGACATGTAAGAGCGGAATGTCGAGATCCGGTCACTCACAAGGTTAGCATCCGGATACTTCGCCTTGTGATAACGCAAAACAGTCGGATAGAATGTATCCCAACCATGAAAGTTATATTTCTTCGGCTCCTTTGCCATCGTCAATATCAATGACTCTTGCATTGAACGTGGTTAGCCGCATTGCCGCATGGCTTGATCGCTTATGTGAGCTTGAGCGTTATGTCGCAGAGGACAGTACATCTGGTGCAAGCAAGGCCGACCAAGGCTGAGATTCTCTCAGCACCTCCCTTTTCCTCATCATCATGCCAGCTAGCCTGCTATTTTTGAAGTTCATCAGCCTCTTCAAGCTGGATGATCTAGCCTCCTGTACGTAAGTCTATTTGTGGCGGAGTGCCTCGTAAACGCGTACTAACCCCTGGGGCGTCTTTCTTTGGCCCTGGCCCCTCGATTATGCGTCGCATGACGGCTACGATGATGTCAGGCTCTATCCGCTTCCGAACCCTGACTTAATTTAGCACCCGAGGGAGCTTTGCTTCCGTTTATGATTTCACGCTTAAAGGCCTAGATGTGGTCCACATGCTCTCCGCCCGCCACATCCAGTTGCATGCCAAATCCCCGGTGCACCCTAGTTGTTGTGCACGGGCTTGGCCAGTGCCCTGCCGAACCGCCGCCCTGAGCGAAACCGTCTGGCATGTACCTCCACGGGCTAGGGTTATGCGCCTCCGAAAACACGTCGACGCGAGGCGAGCATCAACAGCTGGGGCATGTCGCGAGGCATACTTAAACTTCCACACCCTCGACCTTTCGCCACTTAGGCCCGAAAACCCAGAGGTTGTAAAAACCCACCGGTTGCGCATGGAGGTTCGCACGCCGCCCCCTGTCCCATCGCCAAAACGCGCCCGCACGCTTGCGGCAGCGCCGTCGTTCTCGCCTTCGCCCACCGCCGTGCTGCAACAGCGGCTTGAGCTCAAGCGGATTTCGCGCGCGCATGCCCAAAAGCTTCAAAAGCGCCTTCACGAGGCTTACATGGCGGTAGTTACCGAGAAGAATCCGCGAGGGCCTGAGGTAACTCCTCCGTCTCTCATGTCCTTGGCAAAGTAAATCTGTGCGTACATTTTGGGCAATTTTGTTTCCAGCGCTTGTATACTAGTTGCATACTGTATTATCTTGTATTATCTTGTCATTTTTTATCAAGTCAATAGATCATCGGACATCGAAGTTTCGCGTATCCTTGTTAGAATCAGATGCTGGCACTATGAAGCTGTGTGGCGAACATGCGCACTAGCAAGCGAGACTTGAATGATTCAATGGAACTCGTATTGGATATATGTTGGCAATATTTCAAGCACTCATGGCTCGCATCCTGTTATTATCAAGCCTAGCCCGTAAATGTATTGTACAAAAAATCGTGCTACGAAGAAACTTCATGGATTCGGCGAATGAGGACCTGACGCGCTGCAGAGTCCACGAAGAGAGCCTGCAGGAGTCCCTCTAGCTCATCAGCACTAAAATCGGCCAGCGCGTGCTGCGTGTACATCTCCTCGATTGTCGCTAGGCTCCCCATCAGAACGCGGCCGAGCATCTCGAGCTTGTACCATGACGGCACTACAAGCCGTACGTCAGGGAAAAACACTCCAAGATGGTCCAGGTTTGCAATCAAACTCGCCAGCTCCGAGCTCTCTACATCGCCGATGTCGTCGCGCTCCTCGATGCTCGTGATCACGTAGACGGCAACTTGCTCGACGATTTGCCCAAGAATCGTCTCGCGTAACTCGAGGCCGCCCTCGGTATTGGCCTCTTCTGCAATCCTGCCGATCAATGCCTTCAGATCGTTCAGAGCACGGCTCTGTTTCAGGCCAAATAGTTTCGGCAGGAGGTCCGTTTCCAGGTTCACTGAGTGCTTCCGCACAAAGCTGTGCAGTGACGCATTGGCTAACGGCGTGAGGGCGCTATGAGCAAGCTCGCCGCCATGCTGAATGAATACGCGCGTGTCCGCATAAAGGCCAAGGCTGTTCGCTCCATAAGCGGTGGGCGTTAGTGCCCTGTAAAGAGCGAAAAATTGGTCTGCATGCTCGGTGCCAAGCTCCTTAGTGTACTTGTTCCACAGATCCACCAAGGCGCCGTTGCTTCCATCGAGCTCTTCCTCATTATTATTATCGTCGTCACCATCGTCGTCGTCATCATCATTCCACTCCCACTCATCAGCGGGCTTTGTGGAGGGCGGTTTGACAAGCTTTTGCCGAGCCTTCGCGCTCGATAAATCGCCAGCGTCGCGGTAGAGCGAGCGCAGGATCGCCAGATACTGACCGCGGCGCACTGCCGGCCACCGAGCATCGAAACTGGCTGCGAAGTCTGACATCTCAGAGGAGTGCGTCCACCCAGTCTCCTTCAGCTCTGCTTCAAGTGCGATAATGTCGCTTAGCTCGCTCTTAAATGATTCGAGCTGGGATGGATCTTTTGGATAGAGCCCGGGAATGCTACGGTGAAGCAGCCCAGTCACAACATGCGATTTGTACCGCCGTACAATCGCTTCTGCTAATGCCGACGGCGGTGCAGTTGCGATATATGATGTGAGGGTTCGAATAGACTCAAAGAGTGCCGCGAGCGAGGCAGGACGGCCACTTGCAAACACCAGCCCGTCTTTTGTTTCCACTTCAGCAACTTCTAGATCCAAAACGCGGTCAATGAATCTGCCCACCTCGCTGATTGTCTCGGAGCTGCGAGGAAAAAGTAAGTAAATGTCGTCTCCTTGCTCGAACTTGTGAAATTCCAGTCGTGAATCACCTACTTTAACGATTTCGTCCCACTTTCGAGATACTGCTTCGCTGACCTGGGACTTCAGCTCGCTGAATTGCCGCGCTATATCAACGCTAAGCAGAGTATTAGGGAATAGGTCGGTGAACTCATGGATCTTTGTCTCCAGCCGGTCCAGCGACTGAGAAGCTGCCTTGACGTCTCCAAGCTCTACAAAGCTGCGGCTCTCCAGGAACCCAGCCTTCAGCACCCACAATGTATTTACAATCTCGAGGTCTTCAGCCGGGTCTGCAGACTCCTCAATATAGGGCTCTGGAGGGGGTGTTGGAGTTGTCTCCTTGACCATGCTAGCCGTCTCGGCTTCTATTTGGAGGTTGAGCTCATCCAGCTGCCGCTGGATACTCGCTGGATCACTCAAATCCATGTCCGTACCAGACGCACCACGTTGGCAGATACGCGCTCGCGAGGGCCTGAGGTAAGCGTATGGCGGCTCAGCCCAATCGCCAAACTATCTGCAATGAGGGCGCTCAAGCACTTGGACCCGGTGATGGACGCACTAAATAATTTAGTCTATAAAGCTTTTTCGAATGTTGGGTCATTTTGACCAAAAGCTCAAAAGAGTGCCCGGCTTTGGGCCCTTCGTGACAGCATTTGACCTGGCCTTCTTTGGGGCAGGAGCCGCAGGCTGTACCAGCTCCGAAGCCAATTGAAACCCGGGCGGGAGCTCGACGGGAGCCTTAGCGCCAAAGCGCTTCGATTGGCCTAGAACTGATCTTTTATGCGGCTTCAACGTCGCGCTCAGCTTCAGCTCGCGGCCTACGCACTCGCTTAGGCTATTGAGGTCCGGTGTCGATAGCTCGCTTCGTATCGCGTCACTTGGAACGCGCAACAGCTTGTTGAAGCCAGTGACCGCAGCCCCGCTGGAAATGATAAGCGCACTTTTCGCCCGCGTCATCGCCACATATAATAAGCGCCTGTCCTCATCGGCGTCGTGCGCAGGTCTGTTAGGGGAGTCTTCTTCGGATGCCCCAAGCATATACACGACTGGCCATTCCAATCCTTTGGCAGAGTGGATAGTGGATAGCGTGAGATGTGGTTGTTGGTCGCCATCTGTTTTGCCGCCGTCTGTACCAAGCGACCACTGGTCAATGAATGCTTCCAAAAGCGAACGGGTATCTTCCTCGTCTAAATCTTCGTACATTTCCCTGAACTGATTCAGAGAGTCCTTGATTGCGGCGATGTGCGCACTCACGTCCATCTCTGGACTAAGCAGCATGGAAGCCAGTTTATCAACTACAAGCTCGGCTTGCTCCACAGCCTGCTCGATGCTCTGCTCCGGCATTGAGCCCAGTAGCTTACGGCAAGTCTCCACAATGTGCTCATACTTCCGCGTCGGCTCTCCTCCCACGCTGAGGACGCGTTGGTAGCTCAGAAGGCCGTTTGCGAAGCGTGCAGACTGGAGGGTCTTCACGCCAAACCCACGCCGTGGGTTGTTCACGGTTCGCTCCACCGCCAAAGCGTCATTCCCATCTAAAATAACCCGCAGGTAGTCTATAATCAAACGCACGTCACGCTGTTCGGTGAGGCGCTGCCCGCCAACCATCTTAATTGGAATGCCGGCAGCAACAAGCGCGGCTTCGAAGGGTTGAAACTTCGATGAGTACCGCGATAGAACGCACATTTCATCAAGACTGAGCCCGCAGTCCACTAAGAACTTTACATGGATGGCCAGCATCCGCGCCTCATCGCCGGGGCTCATAAAGCGCACGTATTGGACTGCTGGTTTTGAACTGCTTCTTACAGAGAGCAGCCTCCGGTCACCGGCATATCGATCATTGCTCTTCTCGATCACGCGCGTTGCCGCAGAAAGGATCGGCTGCTCTGAGCGGTAATTACGCTCCAAGTAGCATTTTGTGGTGGGCATGCGGCGGGCCATTTCCACGAAGTTTCGGGGATCAGCGTTTCGAAACCCATAGATGCTCTGGTCCGGGTCTCCAACAACTGTGAGATTCCCGCATTCTTTCGCGAGCAGCAGAGCAATGTCAAGCTGCAGAAAGGACGTATCCTGGAATTCGTCCACTAGTACGGCATCCACCGCCATACTAACCGCACTACTCTCGTTCAAAAACCGCCGAAACTCTATCAGCAGGCCGTCGAAGTCGAGCTTATGCAGTATCTTCAACTCCTTCTCATAGGCCTCTAACACTTCACCAAGTTCTCCAAGATCTAAGCCTGCTAGATCGTCCTTAGACTTCACCCTAGAGACTTCTTTGGCGATTTTGCGAGCATGCTTGCCATCCACACAGTCGAGCCGTTTCAAGATGTCCATTTTGTCGTGCTCGTCAATAACGCTGATCTTGCGGTACATATCTCCACCGTGACGTCGGAGCAGGCGCAGTGCAACCGAATGGAACGTGCCGATTATGATCCTGGTTATAGATCCCGCTGCCCGGTTCACGCGCTCGAGAACTTCGCGCGCGGCTGCTCTCGTGAATGTGACAACAACCAACCTTCCAGGGTCAATTCCCCGGCGGAGCAACTCCAGAATACGCTGCACGAGCGTGTATGTCTTTCCAGTGCCGGGACCGGCGATAATTTGCAAATATCCATTTGGCGCGGCAACGGCGGCGAGCTGCTCCGCGTTCATAGCTGGACGCGACGTTGACGCGAAGAGGGCAAGGGCCAATAACACACC
Organism: Entelexis gropengiesseri; assembly: GCA_030579755.1. NCBI lineage: Eukaryota > Fungi > Ascomycota > Dipodascomycetes > Dipodascales > Trichomonascaceae > Entelexis > Entelexis gropengiesseri. The sequence continues at coordinate 20,549 of JAKTRO010000087.1, read as the reverse complement.
TCAGTATCCCACTGCTGAACAGCGCAAAATCGTTACTCTTGAGTAGAACAGCGGTTCGGTTTCTATTTTAGTGCCAAAAGGTAGATAAATATCTGTTAGCGCGCAGAGTAAGCAGTAGTGGCGCATTTCGCTTACAGCACAAAGGCGCGCGCCAAAGTCCGTCCTTTATGCAGGCCAGCGCGATCAAACGTTCACTCGACTTGCGATGTATTGGCACAGTTTTTAGTATATACAATTAGTGCTTCTCACGCACAGCGACGTACTCTGGCTCCGGCCGGAAGATGTCGCCGCGAATGCTCATGCCTCTCATGACCTCTGCGCGCGCGTTCGGCGTGAGCGACGGGTCCGGCATCGGCGCCGTCGGCGGCGTCTCGAAAAGCGAGCCAATCAGTCGTCCGTCGATCGGGTTCTTTTCCACGTTGATGATGAACGCAATGTTGTCCACAACGTCCTTGACATTCGTTTCCACGCTTTTGTCGTCGGCGCCGTTCCGGAGCCGCGTCATTGCTTGGCGCGATTCAATGCGGTAAACAACCTGTACAAACCGTGTCGGTTCGTCGTTCATCTGCAAAGGCACCAAACTGAGCACCTTGGGGCGTTTGAGCAGCTTGAGCAGCTGCCAGTCGAACCGCGAATCTTTCGGGAGCTCCTTTGCGCGGGTAGAGAGTGGTCCGTAGACCCAGCGCGAGGTCAGCTTCTGCAGCCCGTTGAGGTCGCGGCGCGCAAAGCACTCGTTTGTGCGCGTGTACAGCAGCAGCGCCAGCTCCTTCCACTCGAGTGGCTGGAAGCGCTCACGGCCAATCTCACGGCGGAGCTTGATCGCCATCCACGTATTCACGCCAAACACCTGAAGGTTGCGCTTGAGCACGGTCCACCGCAGTTTTGGATGCGTGAACCACGAGGGGGGCTTGCACGGTGCAATGTACAGCTCAGTCGCGAGGCCCGCCTGGTCCATGGTAAAGCGGATTGGCGGAGTCCTTGTGGACATCTGCCGGCGGGCAGAACCCATCACTGGCCCACGAAGCACTGGTGCGCGAAGCATGTCGGACCTGAAATTTTGGCGGATCTGACGGGTTGGGGTTGGTGCCTCAACTCCACCATCGCACCCTTCGTCGCACCGCCGAGGACTACGTCAGTAAACATGTGGGCGGCTGGGTCCACCTAACGCCGAACTCGCCTAGCTACTACTACTACTACTACTACAATCATCCAAATGTCGCTTCATATAAGTTCCGAGCAGCTGCCAGGTTCATTGCGGTAACTAAACGTAACCCACAAGTTAGGGTCGCACCTGCCGACCATCATGAACAGTTACACAGATCAAAATCCAATAAGATAAAACAAAGTTGCTAAATAGAGCCGGTGTGAGTCGCCGTAACAGGCACCTCAACGCCAGACGGGCGCCGCGTCGACTTAATCCCCAAAAACTTCACCGACAGCGGGTGCAGCACCGTCGCGTACACGTAGCGAGCGCCGCTAAACGTCGGCAGGCCGAGCCACAGGAAGAACAGCGTCTTGAACAGCCAGTATGCTGGAACCCAGTACAGGATGAACCGCGACCAGAACTCCACAATGGTAATTGCGGCATACACAACCCAGTACGTAAGGAACTGCGTGTCGTCGCTCTTGCTCTCGGTCTCGAGCGCAACCAGCGAGTAGTATCCCGGGATCACTACGGCGGCCAGGTTCGCAAAAAAGCCGCCAATGCCGCCAATGTTCAGCCAAACAAGTACCAGGTAAAGGCCTCCGAAGCCAAGCGCCAGGTAGGTCTTCGGGATCTGCGAGCGCTGCTCGAAATCGTTGAGAATAGGGAACCGGCTCAGCTCCGTGTTGAAGCGGCCGTGGTACTCACTGAAAGCCTTCTGATAATCCATGGGTTATATCAATCGGTTAAAGGAAGTTACGTTGTTCGGTATCGCCTTTTCTATATAGACGGCCAAGAGGTGGCAGGGCTAATTGCGTAACCCTTGCCCGCCAATCTGGTGACGTTGCTACTGCGTCCGCGCCTCAACCGCAATCGCGCAACCACCGCAGCGTATAAAACCATCTCCGCATGGAGCCTAGATACCACAAGTTTCCATGAGAAGCTGGACACATTGGGTGGACGTGTTTCGAAACCCGTCCGTATTACTTAGTATAGAATAGAATGCTTTATGCTACTCGTCATCAACTGAAAGCTCTTTAGGCCTCAGAACCCGCTCATTCGTAAATGCGTCTGTGCCCCACCGTGCTTGTTCTCCACTAACACTGTCTCTTCTGATGTGCTCGTAGCTTTCGACCAGGGAGTCGAATGCGGCGAATGCTGCCTTCCTCGAAGCGTCCACCACCGAGGCCTCGCGTTTGGCGGCAGAACGATCAACGCCTTTCAGTGCTGTGACTATGGCACTAGGGTCAAACTGCGGCTGCAGAGGCGCCTCCACCGGATGTGAAGTATGCCACGGGAATAGAGGGAGCTCAAATTGGTGCCCGAAGATCCACAGCCCCATTACAACATCGTCGTACCCTGCCTCCTGGCCACTCGCGCATACCTGAAGCAACCACATGTAGGCCATATTGTACAGCTCGCATACAAGCAGGCTAACCCCGTCGGGAGAGTGTCTCGCACCACTTTGCATCACGAAGTAGAGGTATCTCATACAACTGAATAGCATCGGCGTTGGGTTATACATCAATTTGGTTCCCTGACACATCGCGAGTGACGCTGTCTTGAGTATCACAGGCATCACTGGCTCCATTTCATCGAAGTATGTGAAAGCAATTTCAAAATAGAAGACAAACAAACGATTGATCATAAACTCAAATGACCGCTGTGCCTGAATAGGGTCTGTAAACCGGATCGCGGCCACAATCTCGCCCGCGAGACTGGTGCCGCCATCTGTCTCTATAGATCGTCTCAGTTTGTATGCAAAGAAGAACTCTCCTTCAGAGTGTCTCTGCCCGCTCACGAACTTATTGATGTTCAGCTGCGCGAGCTCAACTCCGCGAGCCTCGGCATCATCAAACCACGTACTGTTTTCTGCGAGTTCCGGGTGCTGCTCAAAAATCAGCTGTCGTACTTGCGCCACCACAGAACGATAGGCTTTTCGATTCGTAGTGTTGCCCTTGACCGCTTCCCATTCGCACCGGACCGTATTGAGGACATATGTGGCAAAATGATCAGATACTTCGCTGCTCAATAACTCACGAATTGCGGCTGGCCGGTCTCCGATCTCAGAGTCAGCACTAATCCCCGCAGTCTTTAGTAGATGTCTATCAACAGGCATCCATACCATTCTCAGCAAGCTGCTAACAATATGAAAGCGAGCGATTTCATGACCAGGCGTGATGAAGCGATTTTCGAGAAGCGCGGCAATGACCAACGGCAGACTTGACGGACGCGGCCAGCTCTCGATAAGCTCGAAATTCGAGCGTGCAAGATTCGCAAATGCCAAAACGTCTTCGTCGCTAAAGTGTTCAAATGACAACCCAAGCGACTTCAACCTGCTCAGTATGGCTTGTCTTTGCGAAGGCCGAACTCGGGATAGAAGGGTCCACGTAGCGGCTCGAGTCTCACTGCTTATGGCAGAAAGGCCATATCTCACAAGATACTCGACCGGAACGGCTTTCGGAGCAACAGGAGCAACGTCGCTAGCGCTGCGAATTGACACCAGCAAAAGCTGAAGCGGGGGAGCCTCGGTATACAAAATATCGTCCTTGAGCCACTCTGAGCACTCCTCAGAACTGCCAGAGTCAGTGGCAAGCCGCGAAACAATGCTCCACGCGCTAACAGCTTTGATTCGGATGGCTAAGTGCGCATCTCTCAGAACCACGAGATCTCGAAACTGGGCAACGGAAGGCTTAGACGCCACGGGCGCCATACGCAAAAGCACTATGAGTATTTCGTACTGATGCGACGCGCTGCTGAGATCTGCCATGCTCACCTCACTCGTTTCAGGAAAGCTTACTGCACTCAGTGGCGTCACGCGGCCGACAATTCGCCTAGAGACCGGTATATCATTGCTAAGAAGGTTCAGCGTACAACCAAGAAGCTCCAAAAACATGGGAAAGTCCTGGTCAATGGTATATTTACCGTCGAACCTGCTCTTCAACAGAAATTCTGGAAGCCATATTGCCTCGCCACGGGGGTCGGCGTAGTGCTGCTGCTTGGCATAAAAGTTAAATAGCTCAATGATGATCTCCGCCGATGGGGTCCAATTCCACTTTGTGAGAAGTTGGATGGTGTATTCGGTAGCGCAGCGCACATCAAGCGGCTTCAGGGTTACCTTGTCAGGAGAAGACACAAGCGATAGAGCCAATGGCCAGTCAGACCAGCCGGGTTCGTGGAAAGCGGACAGCAGCAAAAGAAGATGCCATTTCCCAGTGATCTGGTGGTGCCTTGTGAGAACGTGGGGCAGCTGCTCGAAGCAGTTCAGCGCGAGGCCCACAGAGAATAACTCGCAGCCTACGCAGAGTCGTGGCGGTAGCTTGAATTGTTCGTCGATCTGCATAGCAATATCAGATTGGTGGTAGTAAGCCGTCCAAGCAACAAGTAGTGAAGCTTTCCGGAAATCTGCCGTTGTGCTGATGCTCAACCGCTTTGCAACAATGGCGGTCGCCAGCGACGCAAGGTCTGAGATTCGCGAGAGCAGCACGGAATTGGACTGTTTCTTTAGACTCAGCTTAAGCAGGCTGCGGCCCAGCCGAAGCCACTGGCGATAAACATGTTCTCGGAACTCGGCTTCGACGATCTGGCTTTCGTCGCACAAGAATGCGACTCCCTCGAAGAAGTAATCGTAAATCTTGTTATAAAGAGAGGCGTCGATATCACCGCGAGAGTCCTCACAAATTGTGAGGATATACTCTGCATCCGTGGTGACACCAGCAATATCGCCAGACCTTAGTGGAGTTCCGAAGGAGCGGTCCTCTAAGAGCTCACCGTCCCAGATCAGGAGATTATGTAGCAAGCTCAAAGTGTTGCTCCCGAGAAAAGTGGACACGCCAAAGATGCGCGAATCAAATCTGAGTCGAGGGGTATCAATGGAGACCGGTATTTTGTCGTGCGCTTTGGACACGAATCCTCTTCTGCTACGGTCGTAGCGGAAGCCAGGCAAAGCCTTATCGGGGGGATCATGATGACGGCCATGTTGATTACGGGATTGAGTATCAGCCTGCAAATTCGCACCGAAATTTGGAACGGCGCGGTGATGACGACTAGGAAGCTCTCTCTCCAGGATAGTTGTGTGGAACAAATGTGCCGGCGGCTCAGGATGTTTTCGGCGCACCGGTGCCGCTTTCAGCTTTCTTCTTGAGGACGCTGTCGCGTCTCTCGAGCGCGTGGCCGAGGCCGGCAGCGCATCAGAGCGCGCAGACGCCATATGCAATTTTGCCACCGCAGATGAGGGCACCGCAGCCCGGCGAATCTGCTTAGCGCGCTTAACCGACGGTAAACTCGGATTCGAGGCTTGCTTGCGAGCAACATCCAGAGTCCCCTCGCGCCAGTGTCTCAGTGTGCGATGGGCTTCTTTGGCGTTTGAACCAGCAAACACCTTCTTTAGCGGGTCGTCGAATCGAGGGGAAGCGTTCCTTTTTTTGGAAGTCCGCTGGGCTGTGCGCGCAGCAATGCGGAGCGCGCGCGTGGCCTTGGGTCCGGCAGTGTGAGCCACATCAGCCACAGAAAGTGGCGCATACTCCGGGCCTAACCTATGTGAACCGTGTGAGCCGCCCGCACGATTTCGATTGGGGCGCGCGGGGCGGCTGAGCATATAGTCAATGGGCGCGACCTCTCTGGCCTTCTCGGGTGCTCGTGGCAGGAGGTCGGTTAGCAGGAGCTGCGAGCCTGGTTGCGAGTCTGGCTGCGAGTCCGGCTGGGAGTCTGGGGCATCAACTGAGTGCAGCTTTCTGGAGGCCGGGAGAGGGGCTGTGAAGCGCCTCTCGAGCAGAGTCGCCGACGTTGATTCGGAGCCCGAAGCCTCGGAGTCGGAGCCAGAGTCGGAATCAGAGTCGGGGTCCGAGTCGACGATGTGAATTCGCTTACTCCGAGCCGCTGAGCGACCTTCAGCTACGGTTTCCTGCGTCAAGTCGCCATTGCCGACCTCATCTAGCTCGAGCGTGCCGATTTCAACGCCGTCCATTTCATCCTCAGTTAGCCCATCGAGGCCATCATCCAGCTCACCCGTAGCGCGGTCTCCGAGCTCAATTGCATCGTTTGCGCCCATCTCCCCGTAGTCTTCGTCCTCACTGTCGCTATTCGCGCCGTGAAAGACCGCGTACCTGCGACGGTAAACCTTCTCGTGCGCGCGCTTCTCAGAACGGACCCACGTTTCGAAATTGAACCGCTTACGCCGTGGGAGTAGCGGTGGTGACGCAGAGCCGTCTGGCGTGGCAACGCTGGCCGTGGGAACTGCCATGCTCAATGTAGTATCGTCTCCAGATTCATCCTCAGATTCGTTGGCTGGTAACGGCGAACGCTCCGGAGTTTCTGGCGCGTTACTAGCGTCCAGTACGACAAAATCGCTGTTTCCTAGCGTGTCGGATGCAATTTGCAATGAGCCTCCGTCCTCGCGGTCATCAGATATAGCGCTGGCGGTCCGCGAGCGTTCATCGTCTGCTGGATCGTCCGACGCCCAGCCTAGCTCAATCCACTCGGGCCTATCGGGGTCTAGGACCGGCGGAAGCGGGTCTGAGTCGGGTATAATACCCTCGCTCATCGCGTATGTCGCCTGCCGCCGGATTTATGTCACGAGCTGTCTGGACTCGCGATTTAGCTGCCCTCCCCCACAACCCTCTGCCAGACAGCGCTTATCTAATTTTTTTGTGCATTTGTGGACAGTTTGAAATTTATTGAGGTAAATATCACAGGACAGCTTAACTGCGTTCGCGAAGATGGGCCGCGGTGGAGGTTCGGTTCTGAAGAAATTGAAGAGCAATCTGCAGGAGCATGATCTCCTGCAGCAGCAGAAGCGCAAAAAGGGTGATGCCGCTCAAGCGCGCGACCGTCGCGAGCGGGACCGTCGCGCTCTAGACTCCATTCGCCAGGCATTTAACCCGTTTGACCTGAAGTTCAACCGTCAAAAGTCCGAATTGAAGAGCAGGGGCCAGGAGGCAATGGGAAGGCCCGCTGCGGCGCGCCAGACGGGCGAAGCGCAGCGAAAGCGAACGTGGGACGCCCAAAAACGACTGCGTAACAAGGCCGGTGGCCTGGTAGACCGTCGGTTTGGCGAGCGCGATAACACAATGACCGAAGAGGACAAGATGGTCGAGCGTTATGCTCGCGAACGACTTAACCGGTCCAAGAAAAGCTTCAATATCGAAGACGATGATGATGAGGACGAGATTCTTCTCACGCACAAGGGCCAGACCCTGTCATTCCAAGACGACTTTGCTGAGGACGATCTCGGCGTCAGTGATGGCAGCGATTACGAGCGACCCCGCGAAACCGTTGAGTCCCAGCACAATAGCGCCACGCTTGGAGATGGCTCTGAGTCTGAGGATGTGGGTGAAGAGCCGCAGGAGCGTAAAAAGACCAAGCAGGAGGTCATGAAAGAGGTGGTTGCGAAGTCCAAATTGCACAAACTCGAGCGGCAACAGATCCGCGCGCAGGATGATAACATCGTCGACACGCTCAACGCGGGATTCGACGACTTGATGGCCGATCTCCAGCAGCTCGAGGACAGCGCGCCCAAAACCCAGGAGGCCAAGGATACATATGATTCTAACGTCCTTGAAATGATGTACGACCGCCGTGCGCAGCCTGGCGATCGTACGAAAACTGCGGAAGAGCTCGCTCAAGAGGAGGAAGAGCGTCGCAGAGAAGCGAACCGTGCCCTCCATGCACGTATGGAGGGCGACGAGCTCGATATTGGTGGCGAAGATGATGATGCTGGTGACGACGGCGAACTTTTTGGGCTTCACGGGTTCAGCGACGAAGATAGCGACGCGGCACGGCCTGACGACGACGAGTCGAACGACGCCCCTGCACGCCAAAGCGAGGAGGCACACACTCCAGAGTCTCTTAAAGAGCTTGAAGCGGCTCTCACCGATGCCGTCGAGCCCTCCACCGTCATCAAAGGCTTGGTGGCGCGAGCTTCTAAGTCCAAACTGGCTGGGTTTGCCGTCGTGCTAGCGCAGTATGCGTGCAAGAAGCAGTCTGAGTTCATCAACACATGCTCTATCTTGCATGAAATCGCGCCTACCCCTGTTGTAGGCATCGCGCTGGCGAACGGGATCCGCGATATGGTTCATCGCACAAAAAGCAGGCCAACGTGGTCGACGTCGGATCTGCTGTTGTTCGCTCTAATTGGGTCGCTGTTCTCCACGAGCGATCAATGGCATGTAGTAGTGACCTCAGCGTCTTTGGTGATCACGCAGCGTTTATCGCAGTCGGTAACCCCGAACCTCAAGGAGATTGCTGATAACCTGTTCCTCTGCGATTTGCTGCTCACATACCAGCGTCTCTCTAAGCGCTACATTCCCGAAATATTGGGGTACATGCTGCGTGTGCTTGCTATATTCGACCCTGCATCAGTGACCACTTCTGAGCGCTGTGTGCGGCTCAGCCCTGAAGAGGTGCCAGTGGGGCCAATCAGCGCAAACGTGGAGCCTAAGATAAAACTTGGCCAGCCGATAAAGGCCAATGAGGCCTGTGTGCTCATAGCCACTTTGAGCAGCAAGGCAGCATCACTATGGCGAAGCTTGGACGCCTTTGCCGAGGCATTTTCCCCCATTCTCCTAGCGCTCAAGCAACTTGATACATCTCACAAGGCGCTTGAAGAGGCCGTAGGCAAGATCTCTAAGCTCTCGCAGTTCTCAATCTCCGAGCGCAAGTTCCTCGAGCTGCAGCAGTTCAAGCCAGTTGGCATCGTCACCAAAATGCCACTCTTTGATGAGAACTACAACCCTGACGCGCGTGGCTCAGGCATGGACTCTGACCGCCGCGAGCTGGCGAAGCTTAAGGCGCTTCACAAGCGCGAGCGTAAGAGCACTTTGCGCGAAATTCGCCGTGATGCTGAATTTGAAGCGCGCCAGAAATTGTCTGATAAGCGTAAGGACATGGCAGCTTACCATGAGAAGCTCAAGAGACTTGAAGGCCAGATCAATGGCGAAGAGGGAGCTGAGCGAAATGCATACGAACGCGAGCGAAAGAAGCGCCGGAGGCACTAGACTTATTTATTGTATATGTATCATTTGAGTTCCCACCGGTGTAGCAAATTCGTTATAATAAAAATCGTTGTTTCTTTTCACAATAAATAAATAAATTATTAGACATCACTGGTGTGGCTAGCGTTTAACAAGATTGGTCATGAGTCCAAGCAGCCCATCCTCGCCAATGCTCTCGTCCTCGTCTTGATCGGAGGCATCTTCCTCCTGATCCGAGACCATGTTCAGGCTCGTAGATGGGGGTGTTTCTTCTTCGTCAACAACGGCCAGGGTGCCCCGAAGTTTATCGTATTGCCCCATCACGCTTTGCTCCATGTCATATTGGGGCTGATACTGGCTCTGATACTGGCTCTGGTACTGACTCTGGTACTGACTCTGGTACTGGCTCTGGTACTGGGGTTGGTTCGACGTTTGAACAGGATAGTATTGGCTCTGATACTGACTCTGAGGCGGCGCAGCAGGAGAATGGTTAGAAGCTGTGGAGGAAATGCCATAGTTGCCTCTCGATTGCGATGGGCCATAGACATCCATGAAGTTGAGGTAGCTTTTGAGCATCTTGCCGTCCTGGGTTGCATAAAACCGGTCGAGGGCATCACTGCGCGCCTTGATTTTGTTGATCTGGTCGCTGTTAAACACGGCCAACGAGCAGACATAACCGTCCAAATCGTCGACGTTGACGGAGAACTCACGGAAAAAGTCGACAATGCGCTCGCTACGGTCGGCCAGCTTCCTACCCAGGATCACCGGATTCAAAACGATGCTCAGCAGATCGCGCAGAATGATTTTCGGCTTAAGATCGTAAAGCTCGCAGAATGCATTCTTTACCGGTTCGGTATGCAGCTTTCCCTCCCACTCTTCAGGCATGTAGTGCGTGAACTCGACTATTTGTCGCATGGCCGCTTCTGGGTGATAGATAGCCTGTTCCTGTGGGTTCGACAACATGGCGCGCGCGACGACAATCACGAATCCGAGTGTCTCGAGATACCCACGCACGGTCTGCTCGCCGTGGATCTCCATTTTGAGGAGCTCGGAGTCGTATAGCGAGACAATGCCGAGCACTGCGGCAAATGCACTGCACACAAAGATCAGGAATCGTAGCAGCAGCTCGGTTTTGTCGCGCGGAAACTGCGAGATGTACCGTTGGGCCGGCTGCTCGCTCATCGAGATGCGCCTCTCGAATAAATGGAACAATTCGTTAAGCTCGCGAAACTTCCACTCGGCCAGTGGTGTGTACTGGCGCATGCCAAGCTTCTTGGGGTTCCACCGGTAGTAGTTGAAGTACCGGAAGAAGTAGTAGATGCTCATGTAAACTACGGCCACCGGCGCCAGGACAATGTTCATGATTGCAGCGAACTGGAAGCGCCGCCGCAGACCCTCAGCAAGCAGGTCGCGCTTGCTTTCTTTCAAGAAGATCATCCGCAGCTGCCCGCGCTCGTTGAACACGTAGTCCTCGATGCACAGCGCGATGCTCCATTCCAGCGACTTCGTCAAGAATTGGTAGCGCCCACCCAGCGGCAGGTCGACATCTAGGTCGAGAACGTTCTTGTTATAGAGCGCAATCATGTAGTTCTCGCGGCGCATGATCCGGTTTACAATGCCGTGCGCGTCCAGCCGCTTCGTTGTGCTCATATTCGTTGAGCGCAAGCGCTCAAGTTTGTCAACCACCTGCTGCCAGCATATGGTCTGGATTTCGTTTTCCGAGACGCCCAGCAGGTGGTGGTAGAAATCATGCATTTCCCACAGCCTGCGCACGTCGCTCACGTACTGGAACCCCTTGAGTATCCATAGACAGCCAAACCCCCAAATCAGCAGCTTGTGGAAAAACGATGTGCGCGCGAGGCATCGCGCAACACGGACATCGGATAGCCTTCTTGCGCCCGCAAGGTGCGAGTAATCAATGCAGCTGTACAAGTACGTGGTGAACGACACAACAAACAGCACCGTAACCATCAGCAGCGCCCGCGCCAGAATGATGTTATAAAATCCCTTTTCCACGTAGTATTCGTACACTTCTTGCAAAAACACGTCCAAGTTGTCCACGTTTGCCCACCTCCAAAGCGCCAGCTCCTTAGCCGTCAGCATTAGCGCGGTGTTTGGGGGGCGCTCGTATACAGGCAGCATTGGCACGGTGGGAGACTCGGAGGGGCGCACATGGGGCTCCTCCTGGTCTGCTTCCGCTAATTCTTGGTAAATGGACTGGTCCATGACCTGTTGCGTGTTGAATTGAGCCGGACAACCAACGTTGAGCCGAACGGGACACCTCACCTAGCGTTAGGTGGGCCGGAAGCCAACTTAGGAGGTGTAGTCAGAATGCGTAGTCAGCACCAGCCATTATCTGCCCGTATCACGGGCGGAAAGTTCGGTTTAACTCCATTTTCTCAACTTTTGCCTCAGGCAGGGGTGCGTCAGCCCTAGCCCAACATAAGATAACGCGAGACCACGTTGTAGCAGCTTGGAAGCTTGCAATTGCAGTCGAAGACGGGCTTCAGACATTGAGTGCACTACTTTAGGCTAGTTTTGGGATAGGTATGTACTGTTTGTGTATATTAAGTTGATGTGGCTGTGCAAGCTTCGTTTATTTGAGGATTCTAGTTAGATAGCGGAAACTCACATCGTTCCAAGCTTCAAGCAGGCTGAACGAAACCCATCTTCGTGTGACCCCATGTTTGGGGCATAGAAACGAGCCTGGTGAGAGGCCGGTTCAAAAGAGAAGGGGTTTTAAAGCTAGGACTACGCGAGTCTATCACACATTGACGTGCCTCAGCCTCGATTCGAGACACAGGTCAAGGGTAGATTCGTTCCCAAAACGGAAATGGGGCCGCTGGTGAGTACTTAAACCAGGGCCTTTTTGGACCTCAGATCTCAAACCACCAGCTACCCATTTCGTTCCCAGCAGCCCGGGTTGATAAATAGCGTTGACTATGGCCGCAGTTGTGAGTGGAATTGACCACTACGAAGCACTACCGCTGGAATTTATTCCGTCTAGCCTGGATAGTCAAGATAGCATCGCGCGACCCAGCACGCCAGAGCCCAAAACCTTGCCGAGCGGCCCAAAAAGCCCCACAATCGAGCAGCTTGGTGACTGGATAACCCCGTGGGACGATCAGGATCAACTATGCTCCCCTTCATCTGTGTACTCTGAGTCCAGCATTCGCTTCTCAAGCCAATTCTCGGTTCTAGATATGGAGCCGCCAAGCATCCCCGCCCCGCGGCGAAATTTAGATCTGGAAAAGATCAAATGCGTTGCCTGTAGGGATCCCAGCATGGTCAAGCTCAACGGCATTGAGCTTGTTTGTGGCCACTTTGCTCATAAGGCCTGCATGAAAGCTTCTGCCAAGGAGGGATTCATTCCAAGCTGTTCTGAATGTGGCAAGGACTGCGTCGTTAAAGCTCCCCTTGTTCCGCGTAACGCTGAGGGAGTGATTGAGGCGTCGACGCAGGGTCATGGATGGGAAAGAGACGTTCAAAGCTCGATTCCGCTCCAGATCAGAGCGTTCGTTAAGTCTACAAAAGCCTCGACTCATGAGATAATGGTTGAGGTGTGCGCAGAATCGCGAGCCTACAACGATTGGCGATACAAGACGACCGAAGCAGATATGAAAGCCAGTGAGGAGATTACAGCCGATGTGTTCGGGGTAGCACTGATGGGGGCATCCAACATCAATCCAGCGAGAGCGGGTCGCTTGCGCCTGGCTTCGGCTGTCCGGGACCTTATAACCAACTCTAAGATCACGGCCTATTTATTTGAGCAAGCTATAATCCTCACCCGGTGTGCGTCTGACGGGTTTGAGGAGCTCATCCAGGTCCTCTACCTTGGGAACGATGACACAGAGGTGCTCGCGCATGATGAAGGGCTAGAAATGAAGTCAGGGGGAATCACACGGTATCTTATAGCTTCGCGCAGCGTACAGCTAAATTGGCTCAGAGCCGTGCGAGACTTAACTCTGAGGTTTCCAATTGCCCCAACTACTGGACTTGGACAGCCCATCACGGCTAGTATTCCCACCCCCCTGGATCGCTGCCTCTTACATCTTGTGATTTGCCTACCTTATGACCATTTAGAAGCGGTGCCATACGTGCTAAGCCAGATGGGTCCATTTGACAGGCTAGGACTTGTGGTTAGCACGCCTAACGGGGCTAGCGCGTGGCTTGGGCTTCATAGACCGGGCTGGACCAACTGGGCTACCATAACTCGCGACCCGAAGGCAGGAGCGAGCTTTGAGTTGTTCACGCCCACGACCAAGTCAATTCTCGACACAGCTGAGTGGCTTTTTGACTATTATGCTGGCAAGGCCACTGGAGTTCAGAGATCCATAGCGCTTGTTGCAGGCTGTCCACTGGCGTCGACTCGAATCAGTCGCCCAGTACACGTGGTTGGTATCGGCCGCTATGACTTTGATTTCCTGACTTCGATATCTGAGAAATCGGGCGGCCAGTTCTACCACTCGCATACCCAACGCGAGCTCAATACTGTACTGGCTGGCATAGCGGCAACAGAGCGCACATACACGCACCACGACGTTCGGCTGACCATGAAGACTGAGACTGAGTCTGAGCCTGGCATGAGTATCGTCAGCGTACTCGGAGTTGGTGAAAAGAATATGACTTTCAGTAGGGGCCAAGTCGAACTGTATCTCGGTAGCCTTGTAGCCGGCCAGTCTCGGACCGTACTAGTCGAAGTCACCGGAGATAAGCTGGACGTGCGCTCCGCCTTCTTGTCGCAAACACGGCTGAGCTCTGTGTATGCGATAACGAACCAGAAACAGCTGCAAGCGGAGGTCCACCTGTCCGAAGAATCAGCGGAGTTCCATATCTTCTTTGACCGCATGGCGCGCATTGCCGGGGAGATCTTGAGTCATGGAATAGAGCTGGTGGCGGGTGGTCAGTCGCAAGAGTTCACAGTGATGCTGTCTCGAGCCATTGCGGCAATTGGCCGAGCAATTGCTGGGTACCACGCGGCGCGACAGCAACAGCAGCAGCCGCAGCCTCTGTTCGATTTGACGGATCCACATTTGACAGGGTCCACGACGGTGGCACGGGCCGAGATTCTGGCCCGGGGCCTCAGCGCCTTTCTACAGGAGTTTGCGAATGCCGATGTGATGAGCGCACGAGCGATTCTGTTTGAAGCGAGTTCAGTGATTCAGAACCAGCGAGCGGTGACGCAGCGGACGCTGCTTGAGCAAGTCTATCAAGAGCAGCTGGCAACTAACCAGATTTAACCAATAATTAGAGTATTACCATCATCAGTTTATTATTTATACATAAATTAGCTTGAATGTACGTTGATCTATCTCGCTACTGTCCCGCCCAAGGCCAGCGACGTCGCCATGGCTCGAGGCCCCTGTGGGTAAGGGCGAAGACTGTCACCCGATAGTACTAAGCAGCCCGCAACCGAGCCAACCACCACCGACCGTCGACTGGACAGGATGCCGGTTCAGCACTCAGTGTTCAATGACTACCAAGACGCGCGGCTGATCGGCAATTTCTCTGTACTGCCGCTGCGCACGCGGGTGCGGGGCCCCGCATACCCGACCGAGGAGTACGACATCGTCGACGAGGTTATTGACCTGTTCCGCGTGAACAGCTTCTTCCGCAACTTCGAGATCAAAGGCGCCGCGGACCGCACGCTCGTGTACGGCATTCTGTTTGCCAACGAGTGCCTGGGCCTGATCAAGCGGCACCCAGGCTACAGCGAGGCGCAGAAACAGCTTAATGTTGTTGCGAGCGACGACTTTGCGCTTCCTGGCGAGCCGCAGTTCCCGCTGAACGGCATTTACCAGGCGCCAAAGACCGCTCACGAGACAGAGACTCTGCGCGCTTACCTCTCGCAGTTCAGGCAAGAACTGGCCGAGCGGCTGCTTGCGCATGTGTTCGCCGAGAACCCGCAGGTTCCGTCGAAGCACTGGCTGGCATTCAGCCGAAAGCGGTTTATGGGCCTCAGTCTCGTTGGCGGCATCCGCTCTTAAGATTGTGAAATGATAGTTCGTGTGATCTCGATGAGGAGCGTAACGACTAACCCTCGCATTGAACAAACTCTCCAGGCTACCTAGCTAAAAAGTAGTGAGCCGTATTCATGTACTGATTGAATCGGGCTGCAAATAGCGAGGTTAGGCGGATGTGAAAGCAAAGATGGGTCTGTCTTATAATACAGTGTTAAATAGTTGATTCCGGCGATTGCCGGTATTTAGTTGCGGAGGAAGCCGAACATTTTGCTCTCGCGGCGCTTGCGCTTCACGCTGTCGTAGCGCGAGAGCAGGCCGCTGCCGCCGATCGACGACGACGGCGACGAACTGACCGAGAGCGGCACGCCGGGCACGCTGTCGACGCTGATTCCCGACCCGACAGACGCCTCGGCGTGTGCGGAAGGCGCGGGGTTTGCCGGCGCCGGGCGGTAGAACGACTCGGTGTCCTCGTCGCTCATGGTTTCGGGCGCGCCCTCGGGGTCGTTCACGTACGTGTTGTCTTGCTCGTGCTGCTCCTCCGACACCTCCTCGTAGAGCAGCAGGTACGCCGTCATGAGCGCCGACCGCGTGCCGAAGAACTTGAACACGTACGACGGGTCCACTCTGTCGACGATCTCATCATCGAACAGCAGCCACCCGGACTCGGTGCGCACGACCGAGATGTAGTGGCCCTGGTACGGGCCGCCGCCGAGATGGACAATCACAGCCTTCAGCTCGTACAGCTTTTCTGGGGTGGGGCAGTCGTCGGTGGTGACTGGGAGGCGGAGATAGCGCGAGTAGAGCACGCGGTGGAGCAGCTTTGTATTGCGCTGCTCGTCCTCGCTGAACTTGAATCGCTTGAGGTGGAGCACCAGCAGCGGCGGGGCGCGGCGCACCTTCATGCGCTTGAGCGCCTCCTGGTGCCCGCCGCACACGTCGCAGTAGAATTTGTTCGAGCCGCCGAGCACCTCAGACTTGCTGAACCGCCGCAGGCACTCCACAATGCTGATGTTCGGCTCGGTGTCGAGGCTGAAATCGAAGAAGTTCTCGTTGCGCCGCGTGACGTTTTCACACGACAGGCACCGCATCTCGTTTGTGAGCTCGCCCGAGAAGATTCCTCGGGCCTTGCAGTCGCCCTTGTCGAGTCTGTCGCCCTCCTCAACCACGCGGTTGAGCACGAAGTTCAGAAACTCTTGCGCGTCCTGGTGCATCGAGCTCCTGAACAGCTCGTTCTCGGACTTGAGCACCTCGACCAGGCGCGCGGGGCTGGCCACGCCAGTCGAGCTTTCGTTCTCGCGGATGCTGTCAAACAGGTCTTTGAGGGCGGTCACAAACGACTCGCTGAGGCCATACTCGTCGGCAAAGCTGTGGTCCAGGTTGATGATGGGGCCGCGGATCAGCGCGTTGCGCTTGCGCGTGTCGGTCGGGCTCTGGCTCTCACTCGGCTGGCTCGTATCCGGGACGCTCTCGTCAAGAAACCCGACCACAGGGACGGACCCAGCGCTGAATTCGAGGGACGACTGCGAGTCGACCGAAGAGGACTGCGCGTCGTCGTGGGCCGACGCCGATTTCGAGCCGAGCCGCGAGCGCAGCGCCGAGAACCCGGACCGTTGGCTCGCCGCACTCACGCTCGCAGCCGCGGCAGGCGGTTCGGCCGCGCTGGGCTGGGCATCCGGAACGGGGAATGGAGTTTTTCCAGGAACAGTGAGCCGGCGCGGGCGGTCCTGGGAGCCTAGAGACGTGATGTAGTTGCGAAACGAGCGGGTGTGGTACAGCGCCTGCACAACCGAATTGCAGTAGCATGTGTTGCCGAAGTTCTCGAGCCCGAATATATTCTCGCTCGAGTCCGTTCGCGGCGGCCCTCGCGGCTCTACGTAGCGCGCGCCCACGGTGGTCATCGCAATTCCGTTTCAGTTAGCCTCGACACCCAGGGTCCACTCTGGGGTGCGTGATGGTCAGGCACCCACGCCCGCCCACAGGGCGATGGGTGGGTCCCACATACTGGGAGTGGCGACTGGCTTGCGTTGGGGCGCTGGTCACCCCGGTGTCATCCGCGTATACCCTAATGGCCCGATAGCACCAATAATACGGCGTCGATCGATCCGCATACGAGCAGCTCGACAAAACCGAGCATAGCACTTGATATTGATCATTGAATACTGTAATGTGAACCCAACCAGCCGTAGGCTTCATCGCGATGTCGCCACTATCCAACCGCCGGGCGCGCGACCACGAATCAACCTGTACACAAGCGAAGCCCCCAGGTGCAGCCCAGGCCGCCTTACAAAGACAATCAAGCTTATCTTCGGACGCCCTTGCTAGAAAGCTTGCTCTTAGCAGACCGCTCTCATGGATTCTAAAGCGCAAGGGATCTACATCCCTAAAATTCTCATTTTCGGCGACTCCGTCGTCCAATACTCAACGCGCCCCGGAGGAATGCATGCCATTCTCGCAGAGAAGTACGAGCGCAAGTTCGAAATCGTTGTTCGCGGCTTTGAGGGTTACAATTCGAACCACTACGTCGAGATTATCCAGAGCACGTTGGAGGGTCTCGGACCAGGCCCGATCGCTGCGGTCTTTCTCTATACCGGCACTAACGATGCAGCCATTGAAGAGTCGTTCCAGCACGTTCCAATCCACGAATTCACGAGAAACCTCAAGACGACGATTAGAATCCTGCGTAAGTATACAGATAATGTCATTGTGGTACCTCCTGCGTACACGATAGACGAGAAGCGCGACGACCGCAAGGACGCGGATTTTGCAAACTACGCTGAGGCCGCGAAACGCGTTATCGAGAATTATTCTTCTGCGTCTTACCAGAGCATTAAAGTACTCGACGGTCGCAGAGTCCTGCGAAACAGGAAGAAGGGTGCAAACGCTCCTCTGTACGACCCCGATTGCTTCTTAGACGACGGCCTGCATTGGACCCCGCTCGGCTACGAGCGGTTTGCCGACGCTATCATCAGGCTTTTGGAGCCGCTCAGCAAGGAATACTCTACGATCCTGCCGTCTCTATTTGCGTTCGAGCACCTGTCTGTGCTTGACCAGAAGGCATTGCTGCAGGGCCACATTATGAAACTCGAACAAGCGCTGGAAAGAGAGGCAACTTATAGGACAAATCGCGTCGCCCACATGAAGCTTATTCCCTGAACTCGCATGTAGCCAGCAGGAAACTGAATATTTTGCAGTAAGACTAAATCAAATAGGCTTGTTCATGAGCATGCCATGCTCTGGGCTGCGCTTAGTTAGACATCGAATAAATAAAACGGGCTCCACGCCAGGCAGATCCGGTAGCCTGGGGGACCTAACCAGTCATGGCTCGTCCACCACCTCCTGGTAATCCCGGCGCTCGCGGCTGGGGCTCAGGTCCTGCAATTGGATCTGTCCGAGATTGAAGTTCTCAAGCGCCCATCGCCATGCAATGTAAAGGCCGGCCGAGCCGCCGGCTATGATGAAGCACGTTATGAGGAAGTTGAGGATCCACAGCATTGCTTCTACTCGTTGTGCGTGCTCGCCTTGTTTCGATCACTGCGTCTACTTTCACTGAGGCGCGCGCGTTTCCGCTTTGCTCCGGCCGGGCTGTCCTGCCGGTATCTAGGACGCTCGATTATCTAATCGTCACGCCTGCTAGCCGGCCAAACCCTGCAGGCTGGGAGTGCGGATGAGTGGTGTTTCTTTAGAGGTGGCACGCATGTGGCGCTGGCTGTCACGGTTGATGTAGATCTAACGCGTGACAAAGACCCATCATTTACTTTTGGGAATGAAGGCGCACATTTATGTTCTCTGCGATGCGTAGAGCAGCGTCAGGTCAGCGCTAATCCTCTTGGCCTCATCTGTAGCCTTCGAAGCATTTAACGCAGGGCCCTCGAGGGAGCAATCGAGCTCGCAGTAATTGGAGAAGAGATCAAGCGATAGGACGACACGCGCTTGAGGAGTTGCGGAATGTGAGACGCGGATTGAGAATTCCGCGGTAGCGCGTCAAACAAAAACCCCTGTGTGATCCCCCTCGACGTGCCGTGAGTGGCTCTGAAACAGCTGGGAATTCTCGGCGTGCCTAAGGTGAGACATTTACGTTATGATTGAAAACAGGCCTAATCGGCTGCCTCAGGGTCCCAGTGCAAGCTTGCCCAAGCCTGATCGAGTTTGGTCGGGCTCCATGACGTCAACACATCTAATATCTGTACATCTAATATCTATACATCTGGAAAGGCAGGGTTGAAGCAAGCGGCGGGTCTTTTTTTGCAGTCATTGGCGTACGTAGTGATAACGGCGTATGACGAAACTGCGGCGACTCATGCGGTCATATCTCGCACACTTGCAGCCGCGGATGCAGACGAACCGCACGTAGCCCTAGACCGTGGCGCGACGCGTATCATGGCCCCTTGCTCGCTAATAAGATGGCGCTCCTGCAGATCTGGGCACGGGTGGGTAATTAGAATTATTGACTACAGGCCCACGTGCCCAGTCGCGATGGCTCGAGGTGACGCGCGTAAAGTATATGAAGGTGGTACTTCCGAGACCGTTTTGACAGAAATTCAAAACGAGGCCCGCTATAACTGTACGCGCCAATCTAGCAAATCCAAGGTTTGCGCGGCACGAGGCACGAGCTACCGAGCCTCACGCCTAAATTCACGCAGCCCGACTCGAGTGGTGGGACGCCGACTAAGCATTGCGGCAAGGGTGCGTGGCCGGGGTAATTTGACAACTAATAATAGGGGCCGGACACCCCTACTAGCAGAAGCTGCCAGCCCCGACAGTTTTTTTTATTGTAGGTGGAGTGCGCCGAATCCCAGCCGGTAGCCTGCGTAGTTCCGTAGCTCCCCGAGATGGACACGAGCACGCACTATTGGCGCCAGGACTTCGAGGCCAGCCAGGAGCTCGACCGGACGCCGGCGCTGTTTGAGCGCGCGGCGGACGCGGAGGGCTTTGTGCCGGCGGAGCTGCACTCGCCGCAGCACTCGCTGTCGCTGTCGCCGTCTCCGCCAGCGTCTCCGCACGCGCGCCTCTCGCCTGCGCTGCGACACCCGCATCCGCAGCCGTCGGCACAGCATCTTGTTCAGCAGATCCGGCCTGTGCGGTCGAGCGCGAGCGACGCCGAGCTTTTCGACTGCCCCGACGAGCCCTTCGACGAGCGCGACGAGCACAACAAGCATAGCCACTACACCGGCTTCCCCAACCAAGAGCTCCACAACGAAGACCTTCACAACGAAGACCTTCGGAACGAGTACATCCAGGACGAGTACATCCGAAACCTGTCGCTGCAGGAGGTGCCCGAGCTAACGGCGCCGGACCCGAGCGAGATCCGGCGCGAGGCGCAGAAGGTGCAGCAGATCCGGCAGCTCGACCTCGACAACAGCCAGCGGTTCTCGGGCTCGCCGGCACCGGAGCTGGGCGCCACGGCGTCTATTTATAAAGCCGGGAGCCGCAGCCCGCCGCTTCTCGACGCGCTGCCGACGCCACGGCTGCACA